>JAMPIV010010644.1:0-62689 GCA_024509875.1 Oreohelix idahoensis
TGTCTTCGTGACTGTGACGTTAATAAACTGTGTACAACGTTATACTAGTTCCTGCTTCCTGATCCAATATTGCTATGGTGAGTGTGTGTGTCTATGGATACTTAATCTAAGAACTTATGACATTCGCGTATCTTGATGTATACATATTTACACACCTGTCGGCCACCCGTAATCCCGGACCAATACTGACTTGTCACTGCCAGTGACCCAACACACGCACCCACCACCATAAACATTCTGCTGAAGGTGTTAAAGAGAAAATAAACTTTAACAATCGGCTACCACGGCAAGCATGGGAAACTACGAGCCAGGGATCTAGATCTCCAGGACGACCCTAAGTTCGCTGGGAGGACAACATTAGACAATTTTGAAGGACCGAGGACTAGAATGGAATCAAGCCAGGAAGAAGACAGCCGACAGAATAGTATGGCGCTCTCTCTTCCAAACCTCTATACCTCACGGTAGAAGGGGAACGACTAAGTAAGTAAGTATGTGTTGCGTGATAAATTCTCGCAACATCGTTTTATTTCAATATCTGTTTTATAACGCAAGGGCAACAACTGCTTGAAATCTATAGTCACTTTTCTCGGTAAGCATTTGTCTTCTCGCGTTGGTATCGAATGCAGTTAACTTTTGAGCTGTGGTCATTTTTTGCGCTGGACTGCGCATGACTTGTCTTGTTGTTTGGTCGATCGGTTTCCGCCCACCACTAGTGGGAGTGAGCGATTTGGAATGGCGAAAGAGATGCCTCGTTGAAGAGGGGATCTCCGCTTTTTTTTTTTTGTTCTGTCAGGGATGTGTAGTCCTCTTATGGATATTTCGTTTAGTCGAGATAATACCTCTAGTGTTTTCCCACATGTCGGGAGGCGTGATATTTCTGTGTATTTCATGAAAGCAAGGTAAATTGACTTTTTCATTAACTCTATCGATTTTGGGTCGTGAGCGATTTCGATTCATAGCCTGTCTCCGAAAGTCGTCGTCACGAGATGTTCTTTCCCAGCTCACATGTCGCTGCATTGTACTGCATCGGTTGATGCAGGTACCAAGGACCATTACTTGCTACTTTGTTAAATGAACTAGGTTTAGAAAACCTTTATTATCTAGAGGATATTCTTGAGGACATTATTTATACTTCGGCAGACGTGTCTGTCTTGCTGAAGTCAAACTAAGGAGAGTGAACTGATCTCATACATCTGGTTATCTCCTGGCTGTTATAGAAAAGGATGGAGTTGTTCACCTGACTACATTTACAGCACTTTGAAATATAACATGCATCTGACTCATCATTGTAATGCTGTCTACCGTTTATTGCTGTATTGAATGTTGCTGTGATAATGACTGTTTGATGTGCCTACACATTTGCGTAACCATTTTGTCACTGTGGCGTCCACAATAAATAATGAAGAAAAACGTCAACGGCTGTTTCAAGACTCATTGACTTTATACGTCGTGAGTTTACTGACGTCCTATGTGGATTGCCCTGTTATTGTTGCATGAACATTGTTTTGACTGAACACATCTACACACTACACAAAACCAGACATGCGGATGCCATCCATCATCATATGGCATCACGCATCATTTGGTGGCCATAAGCTGGTTTGATTCTGGTACTAGCAAACACGGGGTCCCTTACCCACTTCATTTTCAACAAGAATTCATCAGCATCCTTCAAGAAATTAACATTCTTCAATACAGTCAACATCTTCAAAATTTTCAAAGTACTCGGCGTTGCCCGGTAAAAGTCAAAATTTCAACTTTTTGACGGAAACAAGAATTTGACAGTACCCGGCGTTGTTACATGTTGCCGGATAACTCGGACTGCTGTTATCTTTTACGCAAGTCAAGCAAGTTGCTGCTGTCAAGGTTCCAGTGCTGTCGTTTTTTGAGAAGGTCAAGTGCCGGTTGAAACGGGTTGTTTTCTGAAGAAGGCCAAGTACCGATTTCCATCAACTTACTTTTGGATTAGAAGGTCAAGTGCCGAAACAACTCAACACACAGTATTTCAGAAGCTCTTGTACCATCGTGTTAGCAGTGGAAGCAGTTCAGATGTGCCATCATCGTTGGAGCTTCGCTCTTTAGGACGTTGATTGACATCCGTTTTTCTGCTGTTCTACGATTGGAAGCCTTTAAGTTAAGTGGCCTGTTTGTATGTAAACTGTGCCCTTATACTTCTGCTGAGTCTTCTGTGTATCATCTCATTCTATATGTTATATGTCTATATGTTATTTGTATATTTATATGTTTATATTTCAGCGGGTTCTCGGTTGGGTGGTGTCTCCGTTAGATTATGCCACGTCATAGAGGTCGTCTATTGTGAGCGTTTTCTGTAGGGTTTGCAAATTTCCGATACTGGAATTTGCTAAGCGACTTCTGTTGCTATTTATGTTAGCTGTGATGACATGTTTTAATATTGTTTTCGTTATTATTTCACATTCTTTAGTTTTGTTGTGATTTGTTTGTATTTGTTAGCCTACTCTTGTCTATAATTTAGTTTCATACAACATTTTTGTTTATACACTGTGGTGTCATGTATTTTGTTTAATTCTATCGCAGATATCGTCACATTTTTTGTGATATTTCATTAATTTCTGCTTTATTTTTAGTTGATTTCTGCGAAAGTTTTTGTATTGTTGCTGATCTTTGTTATTGTTTACATTGTTATTGTTTACATTGTTTGTATTGTTTACATTTTCAATGTTTACATTCTGCATGTGTTTACATAGTCATTGTTTACAGTTATAGTAATTAGTTAATGGGCTATGCTAATGCACTGTTACTACTATACTGATGATAAATGAATGATGAATAGTGTCGTGCACTATTGAATGAGAAGTGCACTTATGATCAAGATTTGAGTGCTGATATTTCATATACAAGTTCTTTGATTGGAGACTTGTTTCCCACAGAGACTGGGATAATATAATGTGATGTGAATATACAAGTGCTTAATTAAGACTTGTTACACTTAGGTTTGAAATAAATTAGTTAATTATTTCAGGTTTTGGACTCATATGTTAGACAACATGTCTACATTTGAGCACTTTATTGAGCAGGGTAAATTGCTTGGGAAGACTGGTGATAAGTTAGAAGAATTTGCAACTGCTCGATATGATAAAGCAATGGAAGCTGAACAAAAGAAACTGCATATGGAAGCTGAACAAAAGAAACTGCAGATGCAGGTGGATGAAAAGAGATTCCAAATGGAAATGGAAAAACAAAAAAGGGAATCAGAAGCTGAGGAAAGAAAGCTACAGCTAGAGGCTGAGAATAAAAGACTTGAAAAAGAAGCTGAAAATAAAAGACTTGAAAAAGAAGCTGAAAATAAAAGACTTGAAAAAGAAGCTGAAAATGAAAGACTTCAAATGCAGGCTCAAGCTGAAGAAAGGAAGTTACAAAGAGAGTCTGATGAGAGGAAAGCAAAAATGGAACATGAAGAAAAACTCTTAGCTTTAGAGTTGGAGAAATTGAAATTGACGAGCATGAGTAATGGTAATGATTCAAACAAGGGTTCATCTTCTGGGAAGGCTAATAATGATACTTTTAAGATTAAGTTACCAACATTTAGTCCTTCCAGTGATGACATAATGTTCTATCTGGACAGATTTGAACAAGCATGTACAGCTCATAACATAGACAAAGCAAAATATGTTTATCAGTTATCAGGGATACTGACAGGTAAAGCTCTAAGTATATTAAATATGGTGGATGAACCTGACAAGAGCAATTATGAGGTTGTCAGGGCCGCTTTGTTAAAGAAATATCAGCTTAACGAAGACGGCTATCGTCTACAATTTAAAAACATGTTACCTGAAAATGGAGTTGAATTCTCCGAGTTTATTGCAAGAATACGCATTACTTTCTCACGATGGGTTGAACTATCTAAGACGGAAAAAACTTATGAAGGACTTATGGACTTAATACTTAGAGACAAAGTCATGTCGTCTGTCAATGAGTCTTTCCTTGCTTTCCTTCATGAACGTAAACCTAAAACAATAAAAGAAATGGAAGATTTCTGTTGCCAATACGTAACTGCGCACCCACACATAACCATGGGTAACTCTAAGGTGAAAGAAGGTTTACCAGTTGCTTCGGCAGCTCCGTATGGTCAAAACTTTGCTCGTAGGTCCCAACAAAATTTTGATAGAAAGGGCAGCGGTAATTTCTGTCAAAATCATGGAAACCAATTTCATGGTGATTCTTCTTCGAAGAATTGGAGACAACCTGATAGTGGTCGTTACTATCACCCTAATAATTATAAGCATTTCAAAAGAGGATATGGTAATAGAGGTTATTCCTGCCGAAGACCTCAGAACCAAACAAATAGATGTTCGCATCAATGTGAACATGATAGTAATCGTGGAAACTGGAATTCGAACCAGTATAACAATTACAATAGAGACAATAATAACTGCAGAGATAATAATAACTCTGATAACTTCAGAGGTAATAATAGTCGGGGTAGATCTCAACACAAAAAAAAGAGATATCAGCAGGCTAATGCTGTACAACAGGAAACTGAGGGAGCCTGTAATCATGTTGTTGATAGTAAAAACTTTGACGCTGTCACTAGTTCTGCTTTTGACTTTGAAAGAGCAAACAAATGCCCCCAATGCAGTACTTTATTCGAACCGGGTACCATAACTACTTTGAGTTGTGGTCACCCACTTCCCGCTCTTCCTGCTGCTGTTGCGCATGACGGGAGGGGTTCTTTAATTCTACATAAGGGTCTTGTTAATGATACTCCGGTCTCACTACTTTTCGATTCCGGATGCACCACTATTGGTGTTAGACAATCGCTTGTAGATCCATCTTGTGCTACAGGAAGGGTTATTAAATGTGTCACATTTGGCGGCACTCTAGAAAAATATCCTACTGCTGTAATTCGCATTGCCACTCCTTTCTTTACTGGAGATGTGCATGCTTGTCTCTTACCTAATCCTATTGCGGACCTTATTATTGGTCGTATTCACGGAGTTAGGGAGTGTACCCCACAGCAGATTGCTGCTTGGGAAGATAATAACATGCAAGCTACAAATGCAGTAGTTACAAGAGCACAAGCTCTACAAACACCCGAAACTTCACTGAATAGTGATAATGAAGTTGATAGCCAAGATAGTCACTTAGTAATTACTCGTGACTCTTTCATAAAATTGCAAGAAGAAGATCCTTCTTTAAAAAAATTCTTCGTTCTTGCGAAGAAAGGTGATCCGAATCAGGATACAAATAGAAAATCTTGGATTGCAATGAGAAACGGCGTACTTGTACGTATGGTACAAGATTCGACTACGTCGGCACATTCGCAAATTCTTGTTCCCAAGAGCATGAGAGTCCAAATATTACAACATGCTCATGACTCGCAATGTGCTGGACATATGGGTTTTGCCCGTACGAAGTCGAGAGTCCTTGCGGCTTTCTTTTGGCCTTTTGTCAATAAGGACATTCGTATTTACTGCCGATCATGCAAGGTATGTCAGGAGGTCAAATCTAGAGGACCACAACATGCTGCGCCTATCCAGGCTGCTGACATTCCTATTCGGCCGTTTCAGAAAATGGCCATAGATATTATTGGCCCTTTTAAGGTCAAGTCGGCCAGAGGACATCAGTTTATCCTTACATGTGTCGATATGTGCACACGTTGGCCAGAGGCTATTCCTCTTAAGAGCATATCTACTACAGATATCGCAGATGCTCTTTGGTTGATATTTTCTCGCTTGGGGTTCCCCAGAGAAATATTGTCAGACCATGGCACTCAACTCATATCTGACACTATGTCACAGGTAATGTCTACCTTACATATTGAACGATCTCTCAGTAGTATCTACCATCCTATGTCTAATGGGTTAGTTGAGCGTCTGAATAGAACGCTCAAGACTTTGCTTGGTAAGATAACTGAAGATCATCCTCAAGATTGGGACAGGGTTTTACCCGCGGCTCTCTTTGCCTATAGAGAAGTCCCTAATGAACACACAGGATTTTCTCCCTTCGAACTTGTCTTTGGCGCGCGTCCACGCGGCCCTATGTCTTTATTACACGATCTCATCACTGCCGATGATATTAGCGATGAAACTCAATCCTCATATGAGTATGTCATTGCTCTTAGACAAAAGATCATTGAGGCATGTAAGCTAGCAACTGCTTCATCAGAAATTGCTAAAGAGAAGGCAAGGCAGTTTGCTAACAAGAATAGATGTCTACGACAACTTTGTCCAGGTGACAAAGCATTCGTCCTACTCCCCAGTAGGGAAAATAGACTTCTTATTGCATGGAAAGGTCCGTATGCAATAGTCTCTCGGATTTCCGATGTTGACTATGTGGTCGATATTGATGGAAAGCATAAAACTTTCCACATAAACATGCTTTCGGAATTTCACGAACGTCCGGACTATTTGCTGCCTATTTTCCAGGCAACGGATGATGCTCCTGCACCTCACGGTCATTATTCATCCCTGTCTGTCATTCAGGATGAGGAAGCTACCTTCTCTGATGTCAACCTTCCCCTTCCAGTGGGTCCATTACATTCCACGGAATCTTGGAAAAACGTTTCTGTTTCTCCTAATCTTTCTGGTGACGAACATCGACAAGTCTCGTCGATGTTACAAACATTTCAGGATGTTCTCACTGACATTCCTGGACACACAGATGTCATAGAACATGACATAATTCTTACCGACAATAATCCAATTAGGGTTAGGCCGTATCCTATTCCTATACACTTTCAGTCGCAAGTGGATAAGGAATTGGATGAAATGATTCAATTAAATATAATTGAACCATCGACTTCACCATATTCTTCTTCCATGGTTATTGTCCGGAAGAAGGATAAGAACATACGAATTTGCGTTGATTATCGCTACTTGAATCAGGTCACGAAGTTGGGCGCTGAACTGCTGCCTTTGTTAGAAGATCTACTGATTCTACTTTATTATTCTAGATTCTTCACTAAACTTGACTTGTCTAAAGGTTATTGGCAAGTGCCTTTAGCAGAGCATGCCAAACCTCTTACTGCTTTTTCTACCCCTAGGGCTCTATTTCAATGGAATGTTATGCCTTTTGGTCTCATGAACGCCCCTGCCACTTTCGTTCGCATGATGCGTCGAATTCTGTCACATCGTTCGGATGTCATCGCGTACTTAGATGACATCTGTCTCTTCAGTGATACCTGGGAAGATCACTATTTAGGGTTATATGACTTACTGTCCACTCTACGTGAGAATAATTTGACAGCAAAACCTTCTAAAGCTTTTGTTGGTTTTGGTGAAATCTCTTTCCTGGGTCATCGTGTTGGTCATGGTCTCTTGAAGACAGAAGACCACAATACTTCCAAAATACTGAACATCTCTGTTCCTAAAACGAAGAAACAAGTTAGGAGTCTCTTAGGTTTAATTCAATTTTATGGGAGATTTATTCCAAATTTATCTTCGATCATGGCACCTCTCTCAACATTGTTGAAGAAAGGTTCGCCTAATCTGGTCCGTTGGTCTGAAAAATGCCAATCTTCACTAGACCAAATCAAGAATATATTTTCTTCTCCTCCCATCTTAAGATTACCTACTCTTGATAGGACTTTTGTTCTTCGGAGTGATGCTTCATCCACTGGGATTGGAGCAGCACTGATGCAAGAATATGCAAATACTCTGCATCCTGTTATGTACATTTCTAGAAAACTAAATGCGGCAGAGAGGAACTACTCGGTTTTAGACCGTGAGTTGTTAGCGATGGTTTGGTCAATTCTAAAGCTACAAAGATTCCTCCTGGGCGCACATTTCATTCTAGAGACTGATCAGAAAGCTCTTACAGCTATTCAGACTAAGAATTTGAAGAGTTCGAGATCCACTCGATATGCTATAGCTCTTCAACCTTTTCACTTCACGGTACGAGCTATCCGTGGTGCGGATAATGTGATGGCTGACATTTTGTCTAGATGCCCACATGACTCCAACTAATACTTCTGTCCTATATTTCTATATATTACAGAGTCATAACACACCTATATTTCTACAATAGATTAGCACATCTGTACTTACTTTATATGTACACACTATCGTGCTTTGTTGTCATCTTCTTCTGTTCGTTTTTTAAAATGATAGAGGAGGACTGAGTAGTTAATATAAGGGCCGTTAGTTTACTAAACAGCCACAATTATTAATAATGTATTGTACCTTATGAAGCATATTAGTTATTAATTAGCATTATATTGCTTGTACTTTCTCAGAATGTCATTGTTGAGCTGAGGACTTACCTTACGAGTTCTAGATTGTGTACTTACCCTCGGAATACCAGAGCATATGTCCTGGATCGTCATGTAGTTTAACTTTACTATGTACTTATGTCATTACATGTCAAAGAATGTACTATTTAAATTTTCCTATCAGATTTGTACATCCATTTTTAAAGACAATATTAGAGTATGCTGTTTAATGATGATTATAGTAACTTGCATACGTATATTGTGTTTACATGCTAACGTGATGTGTGTTGGTGACACCTCCCCGATGTGAATATTTTTTGAGACATATTTATTTTTCTGTTGAGGTATATCCTCACCAGACACTCTATAATTAGCCTATTGTTTGGCAATTTAATTAATTATCAGCGCATAATTCGTGCGTTTTGAGCCGCTTATCGCTTGCTCTTTGATATTGAAAAAAAAATATGTTCCACATTTTTTTTTTATCGGGAGGAGGTGGTGATATGTTGCGTGATAAATTCTCGCAACATCGTTTTATTTCAATATCTGTTTTATAACGCAAGGGCAACAACTGCTTGAAATCTATAGTCACTTTTCTCGGTAAGCATTTGTCTTCTCGCGTTGGTATCGAATGCAGTTAACTTTTGAGCTGTGGTCATTTTTGCGCTGGACTGCGCATGACTTGTCTTGTTGTTTGGTCGATCGGTTTCCGCCCACCACTAGTGGGAGTGAGCGATTTGGAATGGCGAAAGAGATGCCTCGTTGAAGAGGGGATCTCCGCTTTTTTTGTTGTTCTGTCAGGGATGTGTAGTCCTCTTATGGATATTTCGTTTAGTCGAGATAATACCTCTAGTGTTTTCCCACATGTCGGGAGGCGTGATATTTCTGTGTATTTCATGAAAGCAAGGTAAATTGACTTTTTCATTAACTCTATCGATTTTGGGTCGTGAGCGATTTCGATTCATAGCCTGTCTCCGAAAGTCGTCGTCACGAGATGTTCTTTCCCAGCTCACATGTCGCTGCATTGTACTGCATCGGTTGATGCAGGTTCCAAGGACCATTACTTGCTACTTTGTTAAATGAACTAGGTTTAGAAAACCTTTATTATCTAGAGGATATTCTTGAGGACATTATTTATACTTCGGCAGACGTGTCTGTCTTGCTGAAGTCAAACTAAGGAGAGTGAACTGATCTCATACATCTGGTTATCTCCTGGCTGTTATAGAAAGGATGGAGTTGTTCATCTGACTACATTTACAGCACTTTGAAATATAACATGCATCTGACTCATCATTGTAATGCTGTCTACCGTTTATTGCTGTATTGAATGTTGCTGTGATAATGACTGTTTGATGTGCCTACACATTTGCGTAACCATTTTGTCACTGTGGCGTCCACAATAAATAATGAAGAAAAACGTCAACGGCTGTTTCAAGACTCATTGACTTTATGCGTCGTGAGTTTACTGACGTCCTATGTGGATTGCCCTGTTATTGTTGCATGAACATTGTTTTGACTGAACACATCTACACACTACACAAAACCAGACATGCGGATGCCATCCATCATCATATGGCATCACGCATCAGTATGCTTTATTTATTTGTTTGTTTGTTTGTTTGTTTGAACATCTGTGAAGAGATCATGTATTCAATGTCCACATTTCCGCGTTTTGTAAAGGAAAAAAAAGCTGAATATTCTTCTTTACCTTTTCATCATTTTTCAATTCCCAGTGGGGAACATATCTTCAACAATTACGCGCCAAACCTTCATGTCACGTGCTATCAATTCAAGGTTTTTCTGTGTCTTGTTTTTTTTTTTTTTAATCCCTTTCATCTCTGCCTCGAATTCTCGACACCATAAGTTTCTTTGGTGTCTCTCTTTTTTATTTCTTACCTGAGAATTCCAAAACAAGATTTGGTTTCAAGGACTATCTTCATTACACACAGACAACTCCATCAGTGCTCCGATCTACTCCCTTAGATCAGACAAGGAGGATCTAAGCACATCGAGGAAGGGAGCTGGCTGCGTCACCTCATAAAAAGCTGAACGTAATATTTTGAAGTCTCTAACACTTCACTATACTACGGTAGTTTCTGCTATGGGGATACTTTAACTGTTTTATCAGACCATACGATCTCTTATAATTGGACATGCGCCCTAATATAACCGATGGACTTTTGTGTCAAGGGTGAACGAGGCGCGCATCGCCGTATCCAGTCATGCCTAGCCAAAACAAGACAAAACTCATATTTAAAAATAAAAAATAAAAAAAAATAAAAATAAGGAAAGAGAAAAATAAATTTCGCACAGTGATCAAATTATTGTGTATGAATCCTGAAAAAAATAGGTCACCAAATATAAGTTATTTTTATGAGTTAACAGTGGACATTGACCTAACCTTGGTCCAACCTTCAAGTTTGTGTACTTAGTATATGTAAGTAAGATCACATAGTTGTAAGGAGGTTTACGTTGGGTCAATAGGCCAGGCTGCGAAACAGCCCGGTATATTCCATTTTATTTTTGAATTCGTCTGTCTGTCTATCTGTCCGCCCGACTTCCCGTCCGTCCGTCTTTTTGTCTGCACGTCCGTCTATTCATCTGTCTGTTTGAATATCCGCCCGTTTGTCTGTCTGTCCGTCTATCTGTTTGTATGAATGTCCGTCCGTCTATCTATCTATCTATCTATCTATCTATCTATCTATCTATCTATCTATCTATCTATCTATCTATCTATCTATCTATCTATCTATCTACCTACCTACCTACCTACCTACCTACCTACCTACCTACCTACCTACCTACCTACCTACCTACCTACCTACCTACCTACCTACCTACCTATCTATCTATCTATCTATCTATCTATCTATCTATCTATCTATCTATCTATCTATCTATCTATCTATCTATCTATCTATCTATCTATCTATCTATCTATCTATCTATCCTGTCCGACCTACCTGTCTGCCTGTTTGCCTGTCTGTCTGGCTGTCTGGTATTAGCCAGTGGACAGATACAACTTCCACGTGTTTAAAGCATGCATTGCGAAGCATGTTCAACATCGTTACAGACAATGGTCATCATCACCTTTCTGCTCCACTAGAAGCATAGGCCTTCAACAAACCTGTGCCTAGTCCACCCGTCCCGGGCCATCAGCTCAAGGTCCATCCATGTCTTGGACATCCACTAGCAATTTTCACATATTAATTTTCACATGTCAGTACATACGTATTAGTTCACATGATAATGATGAAAAAATATAGAATTCAAAATGTACAACTTACGCTAATCTTTAAGCTCACAGACTGCTGGCTCAATGCAATAATGGCACTTGTAGAGGCCTCTTACACTTGGTCTGAAGTGTTGTTACATTAGCAATAAGTTCCCACTTAATTTCAGAATCCGGTTTTCCTTGCTAATAATGGTAAAGTTTTCCTAGGAGATAATTCCCCAAGATGTTCAAACAAAGTCCGGTCTGAAAAATGAAATCTGCCACTATTCTTAACTCTGGCAAGGTCTGGTTGTCTTCTTGGCGTGAGTGAATTTTCACAGTGCTTTCAACCAACTAAAGTGTCAGGTTATATTACCCCTCTCGATCCTGGCACGTGTTGCTTACTATTAGACCATCTTGGTTTTACCTGCGTCTTAATCTTAGCAAAGCCGAGAAGCGCAAAGCAAACATGATCAATTATCACTGAAGGGAATGTAAAATTGATAAGAAAATAGCTACTATCTGCTTGATGGCAGAGAAAAAAATGGGCCGACCACGGAAATTGCGAATGATTTAGTACACACAAAGTGCAACTAAATACTGCCGGAGAGGAAAAGAGATCGACCCAATAAGTATGTGACAGAATCAAACAGCTGTTATTTACCTTCACCGACAAAAAGTCTGGTTTAAAAATAAGAATGTTGCTGAATGTATTCAGCGAGTAATCACACAAACACATGGAGATTGAGGTAACCGTAGGGAGTGACAAGATATGATAAGTCAGCCTTGGTCGACGAGAACGAAAAAAATGCCATAAGAAGCGGATGAGAAAAAGGAAAAGGAAGAGCATAGGAGAGAATTGTAGGAAGTCACAGGAAAATGTAACGATCGAATATTTGACTTGTCACAATTGCACACGGACAACTCCATAAGTGCTTTGATCTCATCCTTTTGATCACACAAGGAAGATTTCAACACAGTGCAAGAACTCCCCCCAATGTGTGCATACAAGAATCAGTCATTCTCTAAATATTTTTGTGGTGGGTAGGTTTCCTAATTTTAAAATTTTGCTAGGGCATCGGCCTTATGGCATATTCTTTACGATTTCCAAATGCCGAGGGATTTTTAACGTATGCAACTTGCACACTGGACCTTCCATTTTTTCGCAGATCCTTATATGAGAAGGGCGTCTGCTGGGGGTGATTGATTGCCACGTCCTGTAAAGGATAAGCAATTAACTTTATATGAGAAGGCTAGGCATTCGATCTCACTATCCAGTAGAGATGAGGGGGGGGGGGGGGGGGGGGTGGGGGGGGAGGGGGGTGGTACATCATTAGGAATCACTAGTTCTGAAAAACATTTCCATTAATTATATTCTCGTGCCGCGGTAGCACAGTGGTTAGTGCACTGGCTTACTGGCGCAGTGGTCTATGGTTCGATCCCCAAATGAGGCGGGAATTTTTTAGGCCACAAACGGCTCCTGGTTTGACCCGGCTCCAAATGGGTACCAGAGCAACTCTGGGAAGGTTAAGGCGGCCGGCGTGTTGCCGATCACATCACCCCTGGTATGCCGACGGTCAAGATAATATGGGCCTAACACCATATTCCCAATATGTCTCAATGGGCGTGTAACGGGTTCCTTTACCTCTTTTTTTATATTCTCCTGCGGGGAGCGAACCTGTCACCTTTAGAATGAAATATATCTTTTTTTTTTAACTACACTCACCACTTTAGCTACTTATCTCTCTGAACTACACTCACCACTCTAGAAATCTCTGTCTGAACTACACTCAACAATCTAGATATCTCTCTGAACTACACTCACCACTCTAGAAATCTCACCACTCTAGATATTTATCTCTCTGAACTACACTCATCACCCTAGATATCACTGAACTACACTCACCACTCTAGATATCACTGAACTACACTCACCACTCTAGATATCACTGAACTACACTTACCACTCAAGATATCATTGAACTACACTCACCACTCTAGATATTTATCTCTCTGAACTACACTCACCACTCAAGATATCACTGAACTACGCTCACTACTCTAGATATCACTGAACTACTCTCACCACTCTAGATATCACTGATCTACACTGACCACTCTAGATATTTATCTCCCCGAACTACCCTCAACGCTCTAGATATTTATATCTGATCTACACTCAGCACTCTAGATATTTATCTCACTGAACTACACTCAACACTCTAGATATTTATATCTGATCTACACTCAGCACTCTAGATATCTCTCTGAACTACACTCACCACTCTAGCTATTTATATCTCTGAACTACACTCACCACTCTAAATATCTCTCTGAACTACACTTACCACTGTAGACATCTATCTCTCTGATCTAAACTCAACGCTTTAGATATCACTTTCTGAACTCCTCCTCCTTCCACTTTACACTCATCACTCTACATTCATCACTCTCTCTCTCTCTCTCTCTCTCTCTCTTATTATATATATATATATATATATATATATATATATATATACATATATATATATATATATATATATATATATATATATATATATATATATATATATATATATATATATATATATGTATATATATAACTTTCTGAACTCCTCCTTCCTATTTCCTGTCATCACTCGACATTCACCACTCTAGATATCTCTTTCTCAACTACACTCATTACTCTAAAAAAACTTCTCCCTGATATCTCTCTTTCCGAATGCTCCCCTTTATCTGTGTGAAACAGTTTCTCTTCCCATATTCCTTCTTCTGAACATCTCTTTTTGTTTGCTATTCCCTCTCACGGTCTCTATCTATCTATCTATCTATCTATCTCTTTCTCTGTGTTTGTATATCACTGTTTCTAAGAATGTATGTATGTGCAACGCTTTGTTCTGAACGAATTTTTTTTTCATTAAACCACCCCCCTCCCTCGTGACTTATATTACCTTTCCTTCGAACATTTCGCAATCTTTTTTTCCTATACAACACTCAAAACTCATCTGTTCCCATCCCTCTTATTCCCTACCACCTAAACTTCCCTCATATCATCATCAGCTGACATCTCCAGTTTGGCTGTAATGGATCTCCAACGCCTTCTGTCTCTTGTCTGGATGGTGCCACTCTGATAGACTCTTTCTATCCATCTCTTGATGTTATCTTCCCACTTATAGCGCTGTCTTCCCCTTGCACGTTTGCCTTCACCTCTGCCTTCTGTTATGGTCTTCTGCAAGGTGTTATGTCTTGTTACATGGCCAAATTAATTTAGTTGTCTCATTTTAATCTCATTCATTAATTATTTTTTTCCTTCTTAGCTTTTCTGTGACCTCTTTATACGTTGTCTACTTTTCCCGTGAGATTTTTTTTTTCCTTTTGGGTTTTGCTTATATCTTGTAGCGAGGAAAGGAAAGTACATTTCAACCTAGACTTTAGTCCGTTGGTTATATTGGAGCGCAATTCGATAGATGCGTGCGTCCCATTTCAAAACTTTATAACAAATATATATATAGATATATATATATATATATATATATATATATATATATATATATATATATATATATATATATATATATACATTACAAACCTTCCCTCTGGCGGACACTATTTCTGACTTAAGAACAGGTCAATATAACCCGTGTGACTGCGCGCGCGGGAAAACTGTTTTTCAGCCAACACTGAGATTGCATTTTCACTGACGTCACACAGGTAAACTTGAATAAAACCGAAACACGCGAAACCAGCGACAGCATAGGGTTAATCTGAGAGGATTCTTTCGACTCGGCGGTAGAAAGATCTCAGACACAATAAATTCTGCCAGAGAATCTGTCTGACTGTATAATCGTTTATTGCCATTTTCTTGAACAAAGGAAATCCGTGTTGACAATAGAAAATTCGGACAAGATAACGGAATACACAAACCTTTTATAACATCTTCATGTTGGACATGGGATGTGTGTTACCTGAGCCCAGGTAAAGTTATGACTTCTTTTTATTTGTTTTCTATTATTTGTCTGTGAATGAAAAAACTAGTAATTGCAATAAAGATGTTTAACAACAGTACAATTTAACAAACAAATAAATGTGAGGGATATATTTTTTATATGGAATCACAATACAAAATAAAAAAAAAATAAAAATTCAATAAAAAGTTCTTTCAACAGTCTTCCTAAGAAAAAAGCAAAGATGAATGAGGTAAAAGCTTATTCTATAAGAAATGAGTAATAATAATAAAAAATTGTGTATATTCACGTGTACTTTATCTTGTTGCCAAGCTGTACCAAAGGACAAAACAAGTGTGTGTGCTTTTTTTAATTAAAAAAAAATAAATCAAAGTGTCAGGGTATACCGTTTCGGGTTTATTTGACCATGAGTCAGGTTTCTAGACGCGAAGTCACTCCGATAACGTGCTGTTAACGGTATCTAATTTGGCAATTGAACCCAAATAAAACATGATATTATATTAAACTTAACTGGTGAACGTCCCATTGACAGAGTGGTTACAGCGATGGTCTCTCGCGGCTAAGGTGTGGATTCACGGTATCGACACGCTCCAGTCTACCCAGTTGTAAATGGGTACTTGACTTTGCTCTTGAGATAGGGAAAGCAAATGCAGCGAGAAAGGGAAACTGGTCACCCTAATTCTCGATACTGGACCTAGTATTGTGAAGTCTCTAACACTTTACTATGGCAGTATCTACCATGGGACTACCCTTTAACTAGGTAGACTTTCTTTCATGAAGTGTGTCTACACTTGCCAAATTCGTGACTCTAGAGGTACCCAAGTCTCCTTAAAGCCCTCTGTCATCAAAGTAACATATATTTACGTCTACGTTATTAGCTTAAAAAAAATTTAAGGATATTGCAAACAGTAGGTTTCGAAGTGTAGACACACTTCATGAAATAAAGTCTATCTACCCTGTTAAAAGGTAGTCCCACTGCAGATACTGATGAGTGTGGAGGGGATACACTTTGAGGAAGCCGGTTGATAGCTTTACCAAGTAGTGGGTGTTTCGGAACCCCCCAGGATTTGAGAAATAGAGGTAAACACAAGAACACACGAAGGGAACAGAAGACACAAATAAAAATTATGAGAAAACACAGGAGAAAAAAACCTTGACCTATTGGCAAGCGACAATAAGGGCTTGGCATTTGTTTCTTGTATGCCTATGCTCATCGGGGAGTTAAAGAGAATTGACTGATTGATTGATTTGGTTGATCTCTCTAGATGTGTTGTTGGTCTCCATCTGATTTTCTGTATGCGAATTACAGAACGTATTGTGATGCCATGTTATTTATCTAACGTGTGTTCCATCCATCCATCTATTTTCAGCATGTTTTGTTGCACCGATATTTGCTTAGATCTTCCAACTATTTACATTGTGGTGATTCTGCCATTTACACCGCGGTGATTCTGCCATTTATACTGTGGTGATTCTGTCATTTACACTTTGGCGATTCTGCCATTTACACCGTAGTGAATCTGCCATTTATAAAGTGGTGATTGTGCCATTTACACCGTGGTGATTCTGCCATTTACACGTGGTGATTTTGCCATTTACACTGTGGTGATTCTACCATTTACTTCGTGGTGATTCTGCCATTTACACTGAGGTCATTCTGCCATTTACACTGTGGTCATTCTGCCATTTACACCATGGTGATTCTGCCATTTACACTGTGGTGATTCTACCATTTACTTCGTGGTGATTCTGCCATTTACACCGTGGTGATTCTGCCATTTACACCGTGGTGATTCTGCCATTTACACTGTGGTCATTCTGCCATTTACACTGTGGTCCTTCTACCATTTACACCATGGTGATTCTGCCATTTACACGGCGGTGATTCTGTCATTTAAACGGTGGTGATTCTGCCATTTACACCGTGGTAATTCTGCCATTTAAGACGCTGGCGATGGATCGGACACACATTGAGGAAACCTGTTGATAGCATTACAAAGCAGTCCTTGTTCTGGAATCCACAGGGAAAGAGAGGCAGAGGTAGACAAAAAAACACATGGAGAAGAGAACTGGAAACAGAGGTGAAAATTATGAGGAAAACATGGAAAGAACTTGAGCGGATGGCACAGGACAGGAAGACTTGGCAAGTGTTTGTTGAAGGCCTATGCTCCTTGGGGAGCTAAATGGTATTGATTGATTCTGCCATTTGCACCGTGGTGATCCTGCTTAGCCATATTAACTCTACCAGCACTAGTACCCATGTCCATCATGTTTGACATCCAAGTATTAAGACAGAGCGTCCGACTGGCAGAGTGTTTAGTGCGCTTACCTCTCGAATTAAAGCTTCCGGGTTCGAAAACTGGTTGCGTCATGCTCCAGTCTACCTAGCTGCAGATGGGTGCCTGACTCTGCTCTTGAGTTAGAGAAGCCAAGGAAGCGAGGCAGCTGGTCACCTCCCACCTCATTAAGCTGGATCTAGTAACATGAAGTCTCGAACACTTCAATCCTTCACGGCAACTATGCTATGGTTTTACCTTTCCATTAAAGACACCTTAATATATTTGAGTTGACATTACTTTATATATAAGATTTAATCTCTTCTATTTCCATATACTTCTAATGTAATGAAAATAGAATGTCTCTTGCCTATTTCCATATACTTCCTAATGTAATGAAAATAGAATGTCTCTTGCCTTGTTCAAGCGGTTTTTTTTTTTTCTTCTTTATTTCGTATCATAACCTGTTCCTTGGGCTTTGTCTACGTTGCTGTCAAGAAATGTTTATGAGTTCATGACTTAAGGGTGCTTGTACAGGTACGTTTTGCTTTCGTTTGCTACATCTATTGTGGTGATCTTTGTTCTGTTTTGTGTGTGTGGACTTACAGGGCAAATTACCGTGACCTCAGTTATAATAACAACAATGATTAATTGTTAAAACGTCCTCAGGGTACTCCGAAACACATTAAAAAAAAGGGGGGGTGGGGTGCTCAGCCGTCTGAAACTTTAATTAATCAAAATATCTGAGTATTAAATGTAGATTTGTGAAGGCTTATGAGATGTACGCGTATATTTTATAATTCAATTTCAGAGGGATGTCAGAATTTAAGATGACACTCAAATACAATTTAAAGGTGGTCCCATAGTATATATGCTGCCGTAGGGGAGTGAAGCGTTAGAGACTCAACTATACTAGTGTCCAGCATCGAGAGGTGGGGTGATCAGTTCCCGTCCTCGCTGAATTTTCCTTTCCTAACTCAAGTGGAAAGTCAAGTACCCATTTACAGTTGGGTGACCGAGGAGTGTCGATACCGTGAATGGAACCCGGCACCTTTTTCGCGAGAGACCAGGGCTCTAACTCCTCTGTCAATTGGACGCTCAAAGATGAAGCTTACAGAACGTTCAATACAATGTAGGCAGTGGTACATACACTGCAACATTTAGACACACAAAACAGGCAGGTAGCGCAATGTCTTGTAATATTTAATGCATTTGTCACAGAATTGATCGTTATTTTTTTCGTATTTTCTCTCTCTCTCTCTCTCTCTCCCATTCTCTAACTATTTTCTCATTTTCGGAGCCCAGAATTTCGTTACTACCGTCACTGTTTACATTTTCACACTTCAATTCGTGTCAGTTCAATTCGTAATTGACCCATCCCAAAAGATTAATTGAATCACTAAATGTGATAATAACCAGATTGGACACCAGGTAAGACGAACTTCAAATACGGGTTTAGTTGCATAACCACATCTGTCTAGACGGGCAAACATATTTATATCGCTCCAGCGTTAGGGCAAGCGATCGGGAGTGTCTGATAAATTATGTACTCAGACCTCCAAAAATTACCTGTGATGGTAAGTACAGATAATCTCAATCGTGGGAGACATTTAAAAAAGGGAGTTCATCATCTCATCTCAACCCATAACCCGTCATGGGTCGTAGGGGTGCCATGGTGGAAGCATCAGCAGACAGGGTCCTCCACTGCTCTCTATCCTCAGCAATGCGTACAAGTGTGGAAAAAAACCGTGTCCTGCCCATTCTTTGATGTTATCATTTTCTTTGCCTTCATCTTCTCCGTTTACCTTCGACTGTTCCCTGGAGGATCGTTTTCGAAAGAGAGTCATGACGAGTTACATGCCCAAACCAGGCAAGCTTTCGACGTTTCACTATTGACAAAAAAAATGTGATAATAGTAAACATTACCGATCATCGACGGAAATAACAACTCCTTATATGGAAAGTGATTGTTTGAATTTCACAAACGTATGAGTCACGCAGAAAATTCCACGAGGAACGTTTATTATAACACGCACTTTGAAGGCGTATTGGCTGGCATTCAGGATGCGAATATACATTCGCTCTGTCTGAAAATTTAGTCGGAAACGCCTTGCGGAAGCTTGGGCCGAAAGCTGCGATATAAAGTAGCACATTTTAGACATACGACACTGCATTCCGGAATCGTCAAAGTAGACCACAGCTCTGGACTAAAGCCAGGAAGAATAGAGTCAGGATTCTGAACTTATAGGACCGAACAAAACGTATTAGAGTATCTGCTGAAACATCAATAGAAAATCATCAATATTAATACGGGAACAGGATTCTACAGGACCACTCACAAGTCATAGAAATATTCTAAATTGAAATAATACACCAGACGCGTGTTCGAGCATCTTCATCAAGGTGCCAAAACTATTCAACTGAGCAAGAAGGCTTGAATTCCCAAACGTTTATTGGGGGTGAGTTTTTTGTAACATATATTTTATACTTTGAATTTGATATGTTTGAACTAGCTGATGGTTATACAGGTCCTTACAAGGCTGGCAGCCTCAGCATGTGAAAATTATATATTCATGAAGCACCACAGCAAATCGCTGGTGATTGCTTCGTGCTAGTTCTCACAGGGAACCAAAAGCAGAGGTAACCCCAGACTCCGAATGGAGCAAGGAATTGATGCTGATGACATCATTTTTATATATATATTATGATTTGTAATAAGTTATGTGAGGGCTTAGACTTGTTCGCCCTGGCACAGGCCATTGCATTCAGCACTGTCCACACATACTTTTCGCTCAGACAAACTGAAAGTACTGGGGAATTTTTTTCATATCCGCTTGAGCTATAATGTATTCTCAAAGGGGATAAAATTGCTGAGAAAAAGAGCCGTTGGAAGAGACAGCGGGAAGGCGTCTGATTAGTATCAGAGAACATAAAACTTAGCAGAGGCTTTTTGTTTTCCTCTAAAGTTTGTGGTACAAGTCTACAAGACTATTTGTTGAAACCAGTCTACGATACCAGTTTGGAAGACCAAATCTGTGGTTTATAGCTTGTAGTCGACACGAGACGCCTACCTTCAACGGTCCTATGAAGATACTCGCAATGGACCCCCAGGAGCGGTAGCCCCAGCACCTGAGATTTTTTTGGGACGTGCCCTCGCCACAAACATCGTTGATCGACGGAGCAGTCAGTAGCCAACAGAAACACTTCATCAATCTGACAGCTAAGTGAAACTTAATCAGGCTAGAACCAACTGAACACTTTAACAATACACTTCCAGCAAAGTTTCAGTGAAGAAACCAATATTAACTCATCAATCATTTATTTATTTTACCTTTTTTAAAAAAAAGAGGGATGGAGAGGCTAAGAGGTATGGCGTCCGCCTCAAGCTCTATCTTTGGGCAGGTTACGAAAAGAAGAAAGCTGGAATACATCGTGACAACAAGAAGAAGAGATAGGGACGACAAAGACAGAAGATACTGAAACAGTTTGCGACATGACATGTAAAAAAGAAGCCTACATTAGAATTGATAAATTATACTGGAGACATGCAATTGTGGAGATACATGATCGCCTGCGCCACCAGGCATGGTACTTGAAGAAGAAGAAGTTCTATCAATTATATTTCAAATTCAGAAATAACTGGGGAACACAGACATACATCTGGACACAGACACACAGTTCAAGCGTCACTACTCGGACGGAACCTGACATTCATGTAAGACAAACAGAAGAGGTGTCAAACTTCACATGTATCACAAACTGTAAGAACAACTGAGCGTACACAGGAAACACCACGAGACAATAGTGATATATTCATCAAGAGGATCATAATCGAGGAGGACCCTCCAGGAGAGGAAAAACAGAAAGAAGACATATACAGAAAAGATGGCACACAGGAACATACTTACTTTTAAGTTTAAAAAAGAAAAAAAAAGAGACAAAGTAATTGGAACCTTGGGCGGATCCTATCTTTGGCACTCCCACCTCCACCAAAAATAAACACATAGTAAAATGTATGCTTGAAGTAGACTTTTAAACATTACAGTCATGTCATAATAGTGTCCGATGCCACCCCATCCTGGCTGTCGCCTGGGGCTGTCATCCCCCTCACACACACCCTTAGTACGCCACTGGATCCACCACCGAGTAACAGCGTACAGTAGACAATTACCTTTTACTACTGCCGATCCCCAGAACCAAACCCTAGAATGAAAAGGAATAGAAATCATGTGACTAGGCTTAGACGAATGAACGAGTGACAAAAAAAAAAAAAAAACTGCGATTTACATTGATCAAATACGATCGTAGAAGACAAAGCAGATTTACTGACCTTTAAGAGAAGTAGGCTGCTAACGGATATTGGGACATAACGTACAGCAGGGTTTTCTTAACTTTATTTTTGCCCATATACCCTTCTGATTGTCCAATGAAGGCTATGTTCCCCCCCCCCCTGATTGTCCAATGAAGGCTATGTTTCCCTTGTTCCCCTTTTATTGTCCAAATGAAGGCTATGTTCCCCCCTGATTGTCCCCACCAATGAAGGCTATGTAACCCCTTATTTGATTGTCCAATGAAGGCTATGATTCCCCTCTGATTGTTTTGTTCAATGAAGGCTATGAAACCCCCCGCCTTTGATTGTCCAATGAAGGCTTATGTTCACCCCATGATTGTCCAATGAAGGCTATAGACCCCCTTTGATTGTCCGATGAAGGCATATGGACCCTTTGACTGTCGATGAAGGTTATGGACCCCCCCCCCTTTTTGATTGGTCCGATGAAGGTTATGTTCCCCCACGATTGTCCCAATGAAGGCTCTATAGACCCCTTTGACTGTCCGATGAAGGTCATGGGAACCCCTTTGATTGTCCCCGATGATAAGTTTATGTTCCCCCCTGAGTCACCCCCCTGATGTCCAATGGAAGGCTATTGGACCCCTTTGACTGTCCCGATAAAGGTTATGGACCCCTTTGACTGTTCCGATGAAGGTTATGGACCCCTTTGACTGTCCCGATGGAAAGTATTATTTGAACCGCTTCTTGGGGGAAAATGTTACACAAAGCATAAGTTTAAATAAAAACAAAACAAAAACTTTTCTATTCTCAAGTTATGTACAAAGACCGCCCTTGTAGAATCCTTTCATGGACGCCCACGGGTCAGAAGACCACATGTTTAGAAACCCTAAACGTAAAAGTAGAAGTCGACAAACCGCAAGTAAAAGGCGACATACCTTTATACCGTTATGATTCTTTCAGCTATTCAGGGAGGTAGAGTAACCCACATACAGAATATAAGGAAGTTTCATGAATAAAGTGTGGCGCAGAAACGTGATAAAAGTAGACAAAGAAAAAGATTAATCAGGGCACGGGGACAACAGGTAACCTTTCAAGTCAACTGTGAAGGATAGAAATGACTTAGGATATTAAATAGAGCATATCATTACGGTTCAATACCGAAACAAAAATCACATGGTGGGAAAGTAGAAATACATAATTTATAGTTCACCATTAGTAAGGTAGAGTGTGGGCAGTCAGTCATTATGTTTACATGGTATGTGGGTTACAAGACGGTTATCACCAGTCCTGCATCTCAGGGTCAGTTATGGAGGAAAACCATAATAGTTAATTTCAAGGCAGAACCTTAATATGGAATACCCAGTATACAGAAGAAGGACTTTACATACACTGGACACACCACATGTTAACACTGACAATGAAAAAGATGTCTGAAGTTTCTTCTCTCTCTCTCTCTCTCTCTCCCTCTCTCTCCGCTCTCTACCCTCTTCATCTCTCCTCATCTCTCTGTCTCTCTGAGTCACTCTCTCTCTCTCCTCTCTCCTCTCTATAATATATATATCCGGTATATATATAATAATATATATATATATATCCCTCCTCTTCCTCTCTATATATATATATATATTATATATATAAATAACATACACATCATATATATCTAGGGTGTTTCAAAACTAAGTTTAAATATACAACCTGAAAAACTGCCCATTTGAATGCCGATAACTCAATTATCATTTGAGATAGAATTATGACACTTTCAGAATTTTAAAGTTACATATGTTCAAAATGTCGACTGCATACGCAACACACTGCATTGTTCACAGCGATGAACCCAACGACATGCCGTTCTGTTTTGTTACTAAATGCAATAGTAAAACTTGGAGTTTTTATTTGACGGTCTCACACGTTCCTCAATGTCCGCGTTTTGAAAAGAGCACAAGCCTTCTATTAAAAAAAAATAAAAAAAACAAAAAAAAGACCTTCACGAGTAATAAACGTCAATCCATTATTCATTTTTGTATTCAGCATTAAATCCGCTCTATTTTTTGGCAACATAGCGAAGTTCTTTTATGTGATTGATGTATATGCATTCGATTCGAATCCAGAGAGATAGAGAGAGAGAGAGAGTGGAGAGAGAGTGAGAGAGATAGAGAGAGAGAGAGAGAGAGAGAGCCGGTGAAAAAGAGCATCCTCCAGTGTTAAGGTAACGGATAGAAAAATACTGTAATGTTAATTCTCTTAAGAGTCAAATTTTTATGAAAAATATGGAGGAATAATATAACGCTGCATTGTTTGGGTAGTAAGAAACATAAATAATAGATTATGTTATACCAGAATGATGTGATACAAGTATCTAAGTAAACCTGAACTCAAAATAATACTTTGTCACGACCATGAAATCAGAGTGATTATATTTCAGTATGACAACACAAAATGTTCTGCAAGAAACGAAACAATGAAAGTTGGACTGGATTGAGTGAATCTTCGAAACATTAAATGGTTGATTTGGTTGGGTTTGATTTGAAGTGAAAATCATCTCATTGCACACGAACAACATTCAGTGCTCAATCTCCTTCCTTAGTAAGTGTGATTGGTGAAATAAGTATCTTGCGTATTCAATAACACCATAGGGTTGAATGGTCAAAGGATAGATTGGTCATTATGGTTAGGTTGTGGTCATTGGTTAGAATTGGGTATGAATTGGCCATATCGTAGATTGATCATTGGTTATATTGGTCATTGGTTAGATTGGTCACGGGTTAAAATTGGTCATAGGTTGTGCAGTACGCACTCTGCTGGTCAAAGTCAAGCTGTCTTGCTGTCAGTGGAGAGATTATGGGTGATAATATTATTTGAGTACAGAAGAAATGAATCCCGGTGAAGAAATTGTTGAAAAATGAGCCCTCATGACTGAACGCCTACACTAATAAAAGCACTGATATGGCTCAGCAGTGGCGGTTTCGGTAGCAAGTTGTTTTATATAAAATGGGGCTACCAGTCCCATTTTACACAATTCCTGTTGGAAGACCGACACTGTAATCGATGAATCAAACACGGCTCAGACTGCTGGTATTCGGCATCAAGCGAAAAAACTAGCTGGAGATGGACGAATGAGAGGATGGGTCTAGCGTGAAATATGCAACCAGCGTTCTACAGGAACAATCAGCATTTATACCCTTGTCAATTGCTGAGGGAGACTGAACACTTACGGGTTTGCCCGAGTGGCAATGATGTTGATTGTGAACAACAATACACAATCCCATCTTAGTTGTCCCTTACGACACGCCTAGTGGGAGATCTGGTCTTATTCTTTATCTTTGTCAGTAGGAGACAACCACGTGCCCTCACCCACCCCCTCCCCGTGCGGAACCACACAAGCCATTGTATATCATGCATGCTATGTTTATTGCAATTCCTGTATATATCTGCTGTTTTTTTTTTCTTTCATTTTATGGACGTAAAACTACATGGCTGCCTAAATTGGTCTTGTTTATTATGCCAATCGATCGGTTGACATTTATCGCCAGTGTAGCATTTTAGAACCAAGCATATGTGAAGTCAGAAACAAAAATACAAATACACATTAAAAAAAAAAAAAACACATTGATTCTCTCGCGTCTCTCTGTGCACACTGTTTACTTTGTAAAAAAAGAAGACTGTTAAAATAACATCGGCGCAACGTTGGTCAGACTGGCGAGGGACAACAACAAAATTTTGCAGACAAGCTTAGAAGGTCAAATAAAATCGAACGTTAATAATACATAATAAACTTTTGGTAAAATTACAACACGAAAATCATTCAATTCAAATAACATGATATTCATATCAGACCGAGCCAGCAAAAAGGAAAATATCGACCAGTCTAGCGAGACAAACAGTTCCGAGTCATGTATAAAACAAGCAGGTGTAAAAGTGGTAAGGTAAACTCTTACAAACATCGGAAAAAGAAAGCATAATTTAGGGGAATAAAAATAAATAATTCTTTAAACTTAACAGGAAAAGTTTAGAGGAAAACAAAACCTATTTGTCTACAAAATTTACAAGAAGATTAGCTAACAAGCACAAAATAGAGAAATAACGTGAGAATAATGAGATAAACTCGAGCAAGAATCGTAGCTAACAATTTTTTATACATCGATATATAAAAGACCAAAAACAAATAATTGAAAAAAGCATTGAACAAAAACAATCCAAGGATTTAAAACAGCAAAGTATCGTATTGTCAAGACCTGTTGGTTGAACCTACACATAGAAACATTTCCTGGTTTACATTTAGTTTGATGGTCCTAATGTACAAGGTCTTGTGGGCCGGTTTGTGTGTTATAATGATGGTTTGTATAACAGCACATAAAAAACGATACATCACCTCCATGCATGAAAATCCAGATCAGAAATCAGATGACCAGCCATTTTCACAGCGATCTCGATCCCGAGTTATGCCATTGCGTCTCCAAATGTTTTGTCTTTTGCCCTGATAGTACACTCCAGTAGACTTCTCTTGCTGTCCATCTCTGGAAGTTTTTATCTTCCCAAATATAGTCACTGGTCCGTATCCTTTAGGCACGTTTTGAGCGTCCCAACTTTATTCCATACCATTATGATTTTTCAGCAAAGTGTTTAGGGTCTTTTTATGGGACCAAAAAAATGATTTTAGCTGTCCTAATTTTGAGTATCTCGTTTTATTTGTATTATTCAAGTCATTTCGCTTCTTAATTCATAGGGTGTCTAAGACAATGATACATTGTTTTTATTCTTCTGTCCCCATGAATTAACGGCCCCACGCGTCCTAGATATCCCCACTGATGGCAATGTCCGCCTTGTTTATCTTCTAGACTGTCACTTACATAGTCCATAGTTTCCCCCTCTACCGTTCATAAAGTTATATATGGAAGAATGCGTATAACACTCTATGAACCATCCTCAATTTTTAATTATACAATTGTTTTTTTTGGTTTAGACAATTATTATCTGCTGACCTTTATTGGATTGAGAATGTAGCTTTGACCAATGAGGGAAGTGTTCTAGACATGAGAAAAAAACTCCTGACATGTTCTTGTATCTGCTATCCTTAAAATCAGATTTAAGTATCAAACCGAGAAGATGGTGACCCTTTTTTGTAAAGTCACCAACAAAGCAGAACTAGTTTCTTCTAGTAATATGAATGCGGGCAATACATTTGTTTTGTTATTTCAATGATCGCATCACACGTGGTTATTGATCTATACTGTTACGTAACATTACAATGTACTAAGTACATTTCTTTCAACTCAAAGGTACGGCGAACACTTCGATACATGTACACACATTCAATAATACCCTTAAGCTCCCCAAGGAGCATAGGCCTTCAACAAACACATGCCTAAAATCTTCCTGTCCTGTGCCCTCCGCTCAAGTTTCTTTCCATGTTTTCCGTTCCTCATCATTTCAGCAGCCTCTGTTTTCCAGTTTCTCTGCTCCATGTGTTTTTTGGGCTACTCTCTGCCTTTTTTTTGGCCCTGGGGGTTCCACAACAAGGACTACCTATAGTGATGCTTATCACAAGGTTTTCCGACAATGGTGTGTCCTATCCATCGCCCAGCGTCTTCTTCTCAACTCTATTGTTCCACTGGCTACTGTGTCTGGTTCTTGATCATCAATTTCCACATTTGTGACTTTGGTCATACCATTATCAGTCCTTCTATTCTAAACGCAAGCACCCGTTTATTAAAAGCTCAAACTGTATGCTTTTTTGGTTGTTTGTTTTTTGTTGTTCTCACTACCATCTCAGAGCCATACAATAGGATCTGACGTCACATTTGAGTTGAAGATTTCTTTATATTTCGTGTTGGACTTGATTTCTCTTGTTCTCCATGTGTTTCCCAATGCAATGAAAGCTCCTCTTGCTTTTTTTGTATTCCTTATTTTGATATCACAAACTGTTCCATGTCCCCTCCAACATTAGTTGTCTATATTACTTTCCAAGATATGTGTAACGATTCTACATCTTTTAGTAGGTTTTTTCTTCAAGTTCAACCTTGTTATATTTCTGGCATTTATTCTCATACATCTTTGTCTTTTCCCTGTGTATTTTTCAGGCCCCACTTGTTTGTGACCTCTCATGCGAGAAATTTTCAATTTTCTCTTGCATCTGATTTATTATGGTTATATGGGACAGAAGAGCACCAAAGTCAAATCTGCAAAATCCAGATCATCAATCACTGCTGTTTAGATTGGTCAGATTCCACTGGATTCCATTTCTGTTGTGTGATGTTGATGTTTTCATAACCCAATCTATTGCTAGTAAGAAAAGAAATGGAGACAAGCGGCATCCCTGTCTCACTCCCGTTCTAATCCTAAACGGTTCTGTAAGTTGTCCTTCATGAAGAACTCTGCATGTCACATCTTCATAAGTCTTTCGTTTTAAGTTAATGATCTATTCTGGGGAACTCCATAATGGCCTCATCAATTTCGCAAAAGCGACTCTTCTGTCTACACATTTGTCAAATGCCTTTTCAGTTGTCTACGATCCGGATGTATAGCGGTCGCGAATTCCATTCCAGATTTTGTTCAACTATTATTCTCAATGTGGCTATCTGGTCTGTACAGGATCTGTTTTGTCGAAAACCTGCTTGTTCATCTCTCAGTTGCTTGTCTATTGGACTATCTTTTAATCCTCTCAATGGACGGATAATCCTGTTTAATACTTTTCCTGGCACTGATAGTAACACATTATTACTCTATTATTTGTGCACTCTTGTATCAATTTTTCCCTTCTTTAGGCAACTTGACCAGATAACCTTCCTTCCATTCTGCTTGGTATTCTCCTCACATCTCCCCAACTTTTGCCAAGTAGTTTGTATTAATATCTCATGTAGAGGTAATCAATTATCTGTTTTGATGGCCTCTGAGTGTGCTGGAATGTGCAATCTGGGACCGAAGCTGCTTTTCCCATTCTTTCAGAAGCTTTATTGGCTGTCTTTATTTCTTTTCTACTTGGTCGTTCACAGCTGAGATATGTAGCTCAACTCTCTCTGGCTGGCTAGAATGTCTGGGGGATTAGTTGGAGATAGGTCTTATTGAGAAGCTTTCCTCAAAAATGTTCTATCCATCTCTTAATTTGTTCTTGTATATTCTGGATGATTCTGTTTAATACGTTCTGTTCCCATATACACATACGTATAAGTAAATATTCATTTATTTACCCGAATCCACGTCCGACATTAGCGAAAATCACGAACAACAGCAAGACAGTGCCCGGAAGTAAACAATTTAAGAGAAAGCACAGTTGTTATGGTAACCATATGTGATTTGTTTTCAATTATTTCTGTTTTACTCCTTACGAAGCATGGAGCCAGCACTCCAGCTGGCTACCTTTCAAGAAGCCTGCATCAAAGCTGTGATCTTGCTGTGGTGATTTATTTAGCAAATTTGTTTTTGAGCTTGATGAAGTTCACAGCCTCACATTAGTCGCCTTGTGACGATTTGCAGTGAGCGAGCAGAAGTATAATTCTGTCGCTGTCACCCCAGAGGCCCGGGAACTATTGTGTTATGATTACATTGACTTGTCTTCTTCTGTCGCACGTTGTCGAGTAGACTGTGATATGATTACATTGACTTGTTCGCTTCTGTCGCACGTTTGTCGAGACTGTGTATATGATTACATGACTTGTTCTTTCTGTCGCACGTTGTCGAGACTGTGATATGATTACATTGAACGTTGTTTTTTCTGTCGCACGTTGTCGGAACTGTGATTTATGATTACACTGACTTGTTCTTCTGTCGCACATTGTCGTGAGACTGTAATATGATTACATGGACTTTGTTCTTATGTCGCACGTTGTCGAGACTGTGTTATGATTACATAGACTTTGTTCTTCTGTCACACATTGTCGAGACTGTGATATGATTACATTGACTTGTTTTCTTCTGTCGCTCATTGTCAAGACTGTGATATGTATTACATTGACTTTGTTCTTCTGTCGCACATTGTCGAGACTTTGTGATATGATTACATTGACTTGTTCTTCTGGTCGCACATTGTCGAGACTGTGTGATATGATTACAGTGACTTGTTCTTCTGTCGCACATTGTCGCGACTGTGATATTGATATACATGACGTGTTCTTCTGTCTCACATTGTCGAGACTGAGATATGATTACACTGACTTGTTCTTCTGTCGCACATTGTCGAGACTGTGATATGATTACATTGACGTGTTCTTTTCTGTCCGCAATATTGTCGAGACTGTGATATGATTACACTGACTTGTTCTTCTGTCGCACATTGTCGAGACTGTGATGTGATTACAATGTGACTTGTTCTTCTGTCGCACATTGTCGAGACTGTGATATTGAATTACACTGACTTGTTCTTCTGTCACACATTGTCGAGACTGTGATATGATTACATTGACGTGTTCTTCTGTCGCAAACATTGTCGAGACTGTTGTTATGATAACATTGACTTGTTCTTCTGTCGCACATTGTCGAGACTGTGATATGATTACATTGATCTTGACTTTTGTTCCTTCTGTCGCACATTGTCGAGACTGTGATATGATTACATTGAATTGTTCTTCTGTCGCACATTGTCGAGACTGTGATATGATTACATTGACTTTGTTCTTCTGGTCGCACATTGTCGAGACTGTGATATGATTACCTTGACGTGTTCTTCTGTCGCACATTGTCGAGACTGTGATATGATTACACTGACTAGTTTTCTTCTGTCGCACATTGTCGAGGACTGTGATATGATTTACATTGACGTGTTCTTCTGTCGGCATATTGTCGAGACTGTGATTTGATTACACTGACTTGTTCTTCTGTCGCACATTGTCGAGACTGTGATATTGATTACATTGACTTGTTCTTCTGTCGCACATTGTCGAGACTGTGATATCGAGATTACACTGACTGTTATTCTCTATCGCACATTGTCGAGAACTGTGGATATGATTACACTGACTTGTTCTTTTCTGTCGCACATTGTTGTCGTTGACTTTCGAGACTGTGATATGATTATAATTTGACTCTGTTATTCAGAGTCGCACATTGTCGAGACTGTGATATGATTACACTGACTTGTTCTTCTGTCGCACATTGTCGAGACTGTGATATGATTACAACTGACTTGTTCTTTTCTGTCGCACATTTGTCGAGACTGTGATATTATTACACACTGACTTGTTATTCTGTTGCACATTGTCGAGTCTTGGATTTGTGAGATATGATTACTTTGACTTGTTCTTCTGTCGCACATTGTCCGAGACTTGTCATAATACGATTACACTGACTTGTTCTTCTATCGCACATTGTCGAGACTGTGATATGATTACACTGACTTGTTCTTCTATCGCACATTGTCGAGATTGTGATATGATTACATTGACTTGTTCTTCTGGTGCACATTGTCGAGACTGTGATATGATTACACTGACTTGCTATTCTGTCGCACATTGTCGAGACTGTGATATGATTACATTGACGTGTTCTTCTGTCTCACATTGTCGAGACTGTGATATGATTACACTGACTTGTTCTTCTGTCGCACATTGTCGAGACTGTGATATGATTACATTGACGTGTTCTTCTGTCGCATATTGTCGAGACTGTGATATGATTACACTGACTTGTTCTTCTGTCGCACATTGTCGAGACTGTGATGTGATTACATTGACTTGTTCTTCTGTCGCACATTGTCGAGACTGTGATATGATTACACTGACTTGTTCTTCTGTCACACATTGTCGAGACTGTGATATGATTACATTGACGTGTTCTTCTGTCGCACATTGTCGAGACTGTGTTATGATAACATTGACTTGTTCTTCTGTCGCACATTGTCGAGACTGTGATATGATTACATTGACTTGTTCTTCTGTCGCACATTGTCGAGACTGTGATATGATTACATTGACTTGTTCTTCTGTCGCACATTGTCGAGACTGTGATATGATTACATTGACTTGTTCTTCTGTCGCACATTGTCGAGACTGTGATATGATTACATTGACGTGTTCTTCTGTCGCACATTGTCGAGACTGTGATATGATTACACTGACTTGTTCTTCTGTCGCACATTGTCGAGACTGTGATATGATTACATTGACGTGTTCTTCTGTCGCATATTGTCGAGACTGTGATATGATTACACTGACTTGTTCTTCTGTCGCACATTGTCGAGACTGTGATATTATTACACTGACTTGTTATTCTTTTGCACATTGTCGAGACTGTAATATGATTACATTGACTTGTTCTTCTGACGCACATTGTCGAGACTGTCTTATGATTACATTGACTTATTCTTCTGTCGCACATTGTCGAGACTGTGATATAAGTACATTGACTTGTTCTTCTGTCGCACATTGTCGAGACTGTGATATGATTCCACTGACTTGTTCTTCTGACGCACATTGTCGAGACTGTGATATGATTACACTAACTTGTTCTTCTGACGCACATTGTCGAGACTGTGATATGATTACACTGACTTGTTCTTCTGTCGCATATTGTCGGGACTGTGATATGATTACATTGACTTGCTCTTCTGTCGCACATTGTCGAGACTGTGATATGATTACACTGACGTGTTCTTCGGTCGCACATTCTCGAGACATTGATTGAAAACAATTGTGTTTCTCAATATCTTTGTATACTGTTAATAATAATCCGTTTCTAATTTTTCTTTTCGAGAATTGAAAACAACAAATATTACAGTCTAGTCTTGGCCTTATTTTCACGAATTCGTCTGTTGTATTCATGTATATTCGTGTAAAATTTTGTTGTCGTTTTTTTTCCAGTCGCCTTCATTTTCCAAATAATCTCAGCAATCCTGCCCTTAAGACAGACAGGATTAGCCCATGTAACATTGTCCCCACTATTCCTTATTCACCTCACAGTTATCTCCTGTAGGTGGGTAACCTACTTTTATTTGAACAATTGAGACCAAATAAGACACAAGCGCTCAACTGGATTCCCAATAAAAGACAAAACAGAACAAAACAAAACCTGTCGGTGGCGAAACTCTCCATTATGAAAATTGCACCATTTTTCCGTTGAAATTGAACATGTTCTTGCTGTTAGTACAGGCATTACCATTTTAAGAAGCAAACATATCATCCCTCCGCTTTATTGCATTTAGGATTATATAAAGCGAAACAAGCAAAAAAAAAAAAAAAAAACAAGTTATAGGGATCCGCGTTTATTACTGTTACGTAAGCGCTTATCCCCTCTTGCCCCCCACATCAAGTAGACAATACATTTTCCATACATTCTATGTGCATAGACAAGAAAGTGGAGGATCAGTTATCATAAATCAGTAATTCGTTGTCTGTTACACTAAAAATATAAATTTGTCAAGGTATGAAGAACAGTGTTGTCTACTCGAGTCGATGGACTCCAACTCGAGTCGCACTTCAGTCACTACAACGACTCGAGTTTGGTTTATTTTTCTTAAAACTCGACTCGGGACTTGCTATATTCGGCCAACAAAACTCAGTATCCTCATTTATGAACCAATCAGACGGAGAACGCGAAAAACATTTTGTTCAAATCGATACAATAAAAGTAGTTAGCATTTAATAAAAATACTAGAAACAAATATAATTTATTTTTCATTATTATTTTGTTGTCAATTATAAATTGTTTTAAATCGATAATGACAATTAAACTGTTTTTGGCCACAAATGAGACTCGACTCGAAAGCTAGTGTTAGGAACTTGGAGACTCGACTTGAGAATTCTGATGAAAAGACTTGAAGACACCTCTAATGAAGAATTTACAGAATAATTACTGGTTGCTAGATAGTATACGTATGACTAGGGCAAATACATTTATTACATTACGACCATAATGTCTTCTTCAGTACAGACGAACACAACCAGCTGAGAAAATCAGTAAAAACTAATCTAAATGCATTTTAAAAGAAAAACATGATACGAACCGTAACACAAATAACTGCTGTGACAATGGTAAATAATAGTGAGAGATGTCTCTACAACAGGAACACAATAAATAGTCAGAGAATGTGAAAAATTGCATTTAGGAACATGTGACAACTACATTTAGTATGAACACGTGATTACTATATTTAACTCATTTCATTTACGGTATAATTTTCTAGGTCTGATAAATAGCTATGGCAAGGTGATACTGTAGCGCGAAAGCACAACAAAAGTTAGTTTTTTTTTAACAAAAAAAAAGAGCCAAATAAGAAATCTCCAACCAAAAACAACTGTGATATTTTAAACAAATGTAATATATAAGCCTTTTCGTCTTCTTATTCCTGCTGTTTTTTTGTTAGCTTTTAGATTTTAGATAGGAGAATTAAGACTTGGGTTGGTCCCTTCTGAATAGGTTGGAATGAGTGATAGATACAGTGAGAGCTGGTGAAAAGCAATAGAATTTCCCACACGTGAGATGATAGAATGTGATATAGAGGCTTTCTTTGAGAATCGAGATAATCTTCTCTCTCTCACCTATCTTCTACGACCGCTTTTAAAGTGTCAGACGGTCTAAACCACAGATATATATATCTATATATATATATATATATATATATATATATATATATATATATATATATTAATATATCTCTATCTACTCACGGGCACGCACATACACGTGACGACAGTTAAACACACAGACGTGGGAATCTATAACAATGAATTTATATGTATTTGAACGAACTGACCAACGCACTGATTTAGTTCAAGAGAGATTTTTTTATTATTATCATCAAAAAAAAATCTTCTCACAACACCAAAAAATACATCAAGGAACAACATATACAAATAGTCATAGAATTCAAGAAAAATGCTACAAAGATGATAGCCCCGTTAGAATCTTACTCTAGGTTTAGCCCACAGCCCCGTTAAGAGAACAGATGATGGCCCAAAGAGTTATAGATACGTAAGGTTGTGTCTAAGAGGTTTCTTTCTTTCTCGTAAATGTATGAACAGAGTTGGATAAATCTGATTTAGCCTAAGAAAAAAGAAACTCTAGCATTTGTAACAAATCCTGCAGATTAAAAAAAGTTAAGACAGCAAATGGGTGACAATAATACCCCGGTACAATAACACTCTGACCTGTGTACTCTCATTCATTCAGCCATGGCCTTTCTCACACATATATACTCACAACTTTGCTCGCTGCCTCTGGAACCTAATAATTCTAGGACCTTCGCACAGACCCGAAAAATGCAGTCATCGACCAAGAAACCCCCAGTTCCAAAAGACGTACTGAACTCTCTGTCTCAGGGAAACGATTCCTTGGGTGTTCTAACTTTTCCGAATGTCTGATTAAGTCACATAAAATTTGTCCAGGCACGAAAGTTAGCAGAGCACAATGTCATTAGCTTTGGATTCTAGGATTTAAGGAATGTCAGATCGGTGTCTTCTTTCAGGCAGGTACTATATTTGGGTCACCACAATACTAGTCACAATCTCTGTCGGGAATGTTAACGATAGTCTTGTGTAATATTCTCGCCGCCAGGCAGCATGTACATTTAAATTTGTGGAGCAATATGACTTGCTCAAAAGCCCAATATATATATTTCTAGTCTTTAGAAACCGTTAGTGGGATTGCTATTACTGTCTCTCTCTGATGGCTTATGCACTGTCAGATCAGTTTTACTTGAAACAAAAAAACTCCCACGTGGTTAAAGATAGGAAATGACTATGCTTCACACAAATTTGTCTCTTTAATAAACGCTGGCAAGTTTGGTACCACCGTTTCACTATATAAAATGCAAAGAACACATATCAAATAATTTACAAAGATGTACTCATTATAACTTACATTGAAAATAGCAAGCCGACCGCTTGACTTATAAGGACAACTCCCCGTAAAGTAAGTTATATAAAAATCAATCATCGGGAATTAGGAATATCTTCGTATTCCGTCACTATTCACTGATGTCGCAGCTAGCATTTTATAAGTTTGATATAAAATATTCTCGACTGAGTATTAGCCGTTAAATTAAATTCCTTATAGCTACTAGTTTTAGTAAGCTAACGATATAATTTATTATGTATTTCCACTGTATGCGTCACGAGAAAATTAATACAAACTATAAATTAAGCACTCTGGACACAGAACTAGTTTAGAATGAAATAGGCGATTAAACACTTTATCACTTCACAAACTACTAGAGATCTATAATATACTTACCTCAAACACAGCACTACAGGATATCGCACAATTAAGAATTATACGCTTATATTTATGGAAGTCTAGAAGTTCGACAAATTGTCGCAACAAACTAAGAAACTTCGCTTATACAGCTCTACTCTTCGCGAACCACCTGTCTACTACTGCGATTTTATTGAGATAGAATGAAAATAAAATTTCAAACTAGGTTTAATATTTTTTTAAACCAGACAAAGGATGAACTATCTTTCGTCCCCCGCCCCGATCTCTCCCCCTTCTCATAACAGCTTACGTTTCACTCCTAACATGTCGTAACTGCCACCTACTGACCAAGATGTACGCGTGTCAGTTGCAAATCTCAGACAACCGTCTGCTCTGGGCGAAAGCGGTTTGGCAGTTTTAGCACCTACGTTTAGAATGACCAACAGTGAGTGCCGTGTCAGGTAGCGATTTTACACTTCGCCGAGAAATTCAGCCTGGGAAAACGCCTTTGACAGGTGAAATTTGCAGACGATAAGTCGGCCCTATTTCTAAGTATGAAGCACATTCACAGTTTCGTCTTCTGACATCTACGTAATAGAATTACGTATCCCAGTATGAGAAAAAAAAAAACCCGGTAAAGTTTGAGAATACTGAAGAAAATATTTTTCGCAAACGAGTGATGCGAAAAATACAGGAAAAACAAGTAAGGAAAGATAATAAAATAAAAGGATTTGGGTGAGAGAATAGGAAGAAGATGTAGGCAATTTAATGATATAAAGACCTACGTGACAGGACGTCCCCCCTTATGATATGGAAGCACTCCATGTCTACGTTATGGAATTACATTTCCTATAACCGTAGCTTCGGGTGTCTGTCTTCTTCCATCTAATCTTCCCCCTCCATCTCTCTCCAATTCCTACTCAAGTCTACTCCCCAAAGTTTCCTTCCTCTGGAATGTCTCCCATGCGCGCTTGAAAGAGCGTCGCCGCTTCTGACATTTTTGAAAGATTTCCTGTGATAGCGGTGGAATATCCCTGCCACTATCATCATCTTCGTCAGCTCTGGCGATCGTCAGGAGATGGTCGGAGGTTGGCACTGGTCTTTCCAAGTATCTCTTTAAGAGATTTAAATGGAAAACCTTCTCCTTTCCTTGAATAGAGATCTGGTAGTTAGCCTTAGAAATCTTTTTCAGGACGGTAAACGGCCCTTGCCATCCGATCTTCAGTTGGTTGTTTCCGGTAGGGAGTAACACCAAAACTTTCTCTCCTGCTTCCAATTCTCTCTCTTTCGCGACTTTCCTGTATCGGTTAACGTGCTTTGTGCGTGCTCGCTTAAAGTTAGTCGTTGCTAGGTCCCACCCTAGTTTCAACCTTTCCTTTAAAACCGACACATATTTACTTGCTGAGACGACTGTCTCATCCGCCTTCTCGTCTGTCAGAGACAGAAGTAAGGCTTCAAGCGGGCCCTTAATGGGTCTGCCGAATAAGAGTGTAGCTGGCGGAAATCCTGTGGAAGTATGAGGAGATTCTCTGTAGCCAAATAACGCTGCAGGAATACAAAGATCCCAATCTTCAGGTTTCACTTGTGCCAGTTTACTTAGCATCATGTTGAGGTTTCCATTTGCACGTTCCACGAGCCCATTTCCGACCGGAGTATATGGCTTAGTGTGGATGTGTTGGGTCCTCAAAATCTTAACGATCTCATCCATCAACAGGTTTCGGTATGGGGATCCGTTATCCGTCAACACTTGCTAAGGGAATCCCAACCGAGTGAAAATCTGCACGAGGGCTTCTGCGACATGCTTGGCATCTGCGCATGTTAGCGGGATAGCTTCTGCCCATAAAGTGCATGTATCGACTAAGGTCAGAATGAACCTGTTCCTTCTTTTAGTCCTTTCGAAAGGCCCTAAAATGTCGATCACAACCCGTTCGAATGGTGTTCCCATTATTGGCATTTCACCCATGTGGACTGGGGGTGTCCGTTGCTTGGGTGGTACACGTTGGCACTGGGCACAGGATTTGACATATCTGATAATATCAGTATTTACTCCTGGCCACCAATAATGAGTGGTTATACGTTGGTTTGTGGCGTTCTGTCCCATATGTCCGCTAAAGGGAAGAGAGTGCCCCATTTCTAGGATTTGGCTTCTGTACTGTTTCGGTACTAGGAGCTGGTTGTAACCTTGGTCAGGCTTGCCCGTTCTCCGATAAAGTACGCCATCCTCAGAAAAAATGTCCCCGTGCTGTTTGGGTTCCTTAGCCATGGGCAGTTTCCTAAAGCAGGGTGCCAAAGTAGGGTCCTTGTATTGCGCTTCTTTAAGTTCCATAGGTAACAAATTAGGCGCAGGCTCCCGTTCCTTCTTGGTTTGCCCTCTTGTAGTTACTGCTGCCACAATCGGCTCTTCCGGTTTCCCAATACACACGTATCTACCGCCAAGTATGACTGGGTAGATGGGATCATCCATAACAGCCGCTTTGATCACGCCTCTGACAAAGTCAGAGTGTATCTCCACCAATGCGATGGGAAGCGCTGTAGGTGCATCACTCTTACGAACTCCACAAAGTTGGACGGTCTCTGCTGTCTCTTGACCGGGTTTGACCAGGTTTCTGGCAACAATGCAATCGTAAGAAAGCCCGTGTCAAATAAGCAAGAAGTTTGAGAACCGTTCAAAGTAACAGTACCTCGCGTTGAGGGTCTATCCCCAACAGGTTGGGAATCACTGTCAATAATTCCGCCTTGCGAGACTGTCAATAAGCATCCTATGCGTTTCGGCTCGGTATGCTCGGTCTGATCATATGTCCCGTGCTCAGGGGTTCTCCCTTTGCCACCTTGTCCTTTCTGGCTACGCTGCCATGTAGGGCGGTCGGGTTGATCAGACTGTTTAGGTTGGTTGGGGTACTTGTTCTTGTAGAACTTGGATTTTTCAGGAGGGGGGTTTTGAGGTCCAGTTTCTCTGTGGTTATTTTGGTTAGAAGCCTGAGAAGATTGCTCTAGGTTATGTTTTCGAAAATGCTCCTCTGTCGGTTTCCGCTTTGTGGCCGGTAGTTCAGCCAGCGCATTATGGTAACGCTCAGACTTCTCTAGGATGTCTTCGAGCTTTTCTGCACCCTGCTCAGCTAGAAATCTCCGGGTATCTGCAGACAATGTGTTCTTTATTTGTTCTGTTAAAACAAATTCCTCAAGACCTTCATAGGTAGAGGGGAGCTGCGAGAGCTCTAGGCACTTTGTCAGATAACCCTTTAGACGAGACGAGAACTGCTGAAAAGTTTCAGAATTCTCTTTCCGGCTGTTGCGAAACAGTTGCAAAAATTTGCGAGCGTTCATTTCAAAGCGCTCCAGTAACGCTTTCTTCAACAGATCATAGTTGTCTTGTTGGCTGCTGTCCAGTTTTGCATACACATCGTAAGCAGAACTTTTCAAAGCCTGGGAAAGCTTCATGTTGCAACGCGACCTCTCTAAACCGTACAGAGTTGCAATTTTCTCAAATTTTTCTAGCCAAGTGTCAATCTTCTCATTTGGACAAGGGAAAGATTCTAGCGGAAAAGACATAGCAGTGAGGTGAAGAGATTGAGTGTTAGAAGGATCAGTTAAGGAAGAATGAGGAGAAGACTCTCCATTGCTGGAGGTAGAGGCAGCACCACGACTTTGAAGTTCTAGAGCTTTAAGAGCCACTTCATGTTGTCTCTCCTTCTCTCTTTCCTCTCTCTCCTCCCTCTCCTTCTCATGCTGTCTCTCCTTCTCTTTTTCCTCATGCTGCATCCTGCGAATTTCCATTTCTTCATCCATCTTCTTCTGCTGTAATAGCCGGTCTTCCCTTTCCCTCTCTCTAGCTTCTGCTTCTTTCCTCTTGAGTTCTTCTTTTTCCTCTTTAGCTTCAGCTGCTTTCCTCTCCGCATCATATCTCTCAAGTTCGTCTCTGACAAAAGCTTTCGCTTCCTCTCCTTCCAGTCCCTCCTCTCTCGCTTCGTCCCTGAGGAGTTGTCTAAGCTTTGCCCTCTCGGCCACATTATGTCAGTAACTGAGACTAGTGGAGAAAGAAAATGGGAAAAAGGATACCCTGGTTCATACCACTTACGAGAAAAAAATGTACCAAAAATTCAAAAGATGATATCTTTAACTCTGGGATACCTCCTCGAAAGTAAAATCTAACTATCGCTGCTATTATCGGCAATAAAGCACTTAATGCAAAACACGACTACGCCAACTAAATGGTAGTTAAGATTACTTCTGAAAAATAAGTTGCTACAGTGGAAAAGCAAAATAATTATTGCAAAAATTAAAGAGAAAAATAATCCCTTAATTATAAAATCCACTATAAGTTTACCCCTGAAGACAGTTAGGGTGAGGGAGGCAATTAATCTGGACAAATAGTCCGAAACGCACTCCTTACTTTGCTCAAACACCTACCTGCTTCAGAACCCTTGTGAATGTTATACACTCACAAAACTTTACCAGCGTTTAGTATTACAAATCAACAATAACATATATTCCGACAAAATCCACCTGTAACTCAAATGTATATTATTTCTTAATGCTGTGGAAAAAAACTTATCAGTTTGTGTGGTCAGCACGCCCGTAAACAGATCGTTAGTCTAGGGGATAAATTATTTAAAATAAAACTCACAAGACAATCACACTCTTACTCTATTACAGAATAAAGAATCTTAAGTTCAAAATCCAGATAGACGAGTCCACATTTGTCGTACTCGTCTTCCTATTCTAAGTTCAAAAATCCGTCGGACGAGAACCCATTTGTCGTAACGCCTTAGGATTTTGGGTTCAATTCCCGGTAACGAGCGACCATTTGTCGTAGATTTTAGATAGGAGAACTAAGACTTGGGTTGGTCCCTTCTGAATAGGTTGGAATGAGTGATAGATACAGTGAGAGCTGGTGAAAAGCAATAGAATTTCCCACACGTGAGATGATAGAATGTGATATAGAGGCTGTCTTTGAGAATCGAGATAATCTTCTCTCTCTCACCTATCTTCTACGACCGCGTTTAAAGTGTCAGACGGTCTAAACCACAGATATATATATATATATATATATATATATATATATATATATATATATATATAAATATATACAGATATATATATATATATATATATTAATATTAATATATCTCTATCTACTCACGGGCACGCACATACACGTGACGACAGTTAAACACACAGCCGTGGGAATCTATAACAATGAATTTATATGTATTTGAACGAGCTGACCAACGCACTGATTTAGTTTAAGAGAGATTTTTTTATTATTATCATCAAAAACATCTTCTCACAACACCAAAAAATACATCAAGGAAAAACATATACAAATAGTCATAGAATTCAAGAAAAAATGCTACAAAGATGATAGCCCCGTTAGAATCTTACTCTAGGTTTAGCCCACAGCCCCGTTAAGAGAACAGATGATGGCCCAAAGAGTTATAGACACGTAAGGTTGAGTCTAAGAGGTTTCTTTCTTTCTCGTAAATGTATGAACAGAGTTGGATAAATCTGATTTAGCCTAAGAAAAAAAGAAACTCTAGCATTTGTAACAAATCCTGCAGATTAAAAAAAGTTAAGACAGCAAATGGGTGACAATAATACACCGGTAAAATAACACTCTGACCTGTGTTCTCTCATTCATTCAGCCATGGCCTTTCTCACACATATATACTCACAACTTTGCTCGCTGCCTCTGGGAACATAATAATTCTAGGACCTTCGCACAGACCCGAAAAATGCAGTCATCGACCAAGAAACCCCCAGTTCCAAAAGACGTACTGAACTCTCTGTCTCAGGGAAACGATTCCTTGGGTGTTCTAATTTTTTCCGAATGTCTGATTAAGTCACATAAAATTTGTCCAGGCACGAAAGTTAGCAGAGCACAATGTCATTAGCTTTGGATTCTAGGATTTAAGGAATGTCAGATCGGTGTCTTCTTTCAGTCAGGTACTATATTTGATCACCACAATACTAGTCACAATCTCTGTCGGAATGTTAACGATAGTCTTGTAATATTCTCGCCGCCAGGCAGCATGTACATTTAAATTTGTGGAGCAATATGAACTGGCTCAAAAAGCCCAATATATATATTTCTAGTCTTTAGAAACCGTTAGTGGGATTGCTATTACTGTCTCTCTCTCTGATGGCTTATGCACTGTCAGACCCGTGTTACTTGAAACAAAAAAAAAAACCCCACGTGGTTAAAGATAGGAAATGTCTATGCTTCTCACAAATATGTCTCTCCGGCTACTAAACGCTGGCAAGTTGGGTACCACCGTTTCACTATATAAAATGCAAAGAACACATATCAAATAATTTACATATATGTACTCATTATAACTTACATTTAAAATAGCAAGCCGACCGCTTGACTTATAATTACAACTTCCCGTAAAGTAAGTTATATAAAAATCAATCATCGGGAATTAGGAATATCTTCGTATTCCGTCAATATTCACTGATGTCGCATCTAGCATTTATAAGTTTGATATAAAATATTCTCGACTGAGTATTAGCCGTTAAATTAAATTCCTTATAGCTACTAGTTTTAGTAAGCTAACGATATAATTTATTATGTATTTCCACTGTATGCGTCACTAGAAAATTAATACAAACTATAAATTAAGCACTCTGGACACAGAACTAGTTTAGAATGAAATAGGCGATTAAACACTTTATCACTTCACAAAATACTAGAGATCTATAATATATTTACCTCAAACACAGCACTACAGGATATCGCACAATTAAGAATTATACGCTTATATTTATGGAAGTCTAGAAGTTCGACAAATTGTCGCAACAAACTAAGAAACTTCGCTTATACAGCTCTACTCTTCGCGAACCACCTGTCTACTGCGATTTATTGAGATAGAATGAAAATAAAATTTCAAACTAGGTTTAATATTTTAAACCAGACAAAGGATGAACTATCTCCCCCGCCCCGATCTCTCCCCCTTCTCATAACAGCTACGTTTCACTCCTAACATGTCGTAACTGCCACCTACTGACCAAGATGTACGCGTGTCAGTTGCAAATCTCAGACAACCGTCTGCTCTGGGCGAAAGCGGTTTGGCAGTTTTAGCACCTACGTTTAGAATGACCAACAGTGAGTGCCGTATCAGGTAGCGATTTTACACTTCGCCGAGAAATTCAGCCTGGGAAAACGCCTTTGACAGGTGAAATTTGCAGACGATAAGTCGGCCCTATTTCTAAGTATGAAGCACAATCACAGTTTCGTCTTCTGACATCTACGTAATAGAATTACGTATCCCAGTATGAGAAAAAAAAACCCCGGTAAAGTTTGAGAATACTGAAGAAAATATTTTTCGCAAACGAGTGATGCGAAAAATACAGGAAAAACAAGTAAGGAAAGATAATAAAATAAAAGGATTTGGGTGAGAGAATAGGAAGAAGATGTAGGCAATTTAATGATATAAAGACCTACGTGACATAGCTCCATGAGGCGTATTGGCGCTACTACTACCGTTAGCTTTCTTGTAGACAACTTCCTTCAGAGCATTTCATCTGCGGTTGAAGTTGTGGTGTCTGCAGCAATTTGTTTAGCCTGATGATATTACTACCCTCATGTACTACATCGCTCAAGTCGCCTCTTATACCACATCTGAGTAGGAAGTGGTCCTATTGTTCCTTTGTCTACCAGGGTTGTGAAGTCGGTCAAAAAATGTCTCTGACTCCTGTGATTTTAGAAGTCCGACTCCTGACTCCGATTAGTTTTTTTACTCATATGGCATAAAAGTCGGAGTCCGGACATTTTTACCGACTCCACTAAAAAAAATAAAAACGACAAACTCCAAGAATCCTGACTCAGAGTCAGACTCCACAGCTCTGTTGCCTACAAAGAGACCTCGGGAAATCACACGGGGGTAAGCTCGCACATAGGTTGAAATCCAGGCATCCGTGACTCAATGCGAGATCAAAGCCATTTCACATTGTGAGCTATCCTCATTGTGTGGGAAGAGGGGTAAAAAAATATATTTTAATGTAAAGAAAGGCATGCAATAAAAAAAAAGCTAAGTTGAGGCCCGGATTCAGTGTTGCTGCCGCCCCCCCCCCCCCCTCCTTCTCGTTGGGCCTGGTGATCCCAATTTATGATTGTGTAACACTTTGTATTTTGTACAACAAATATTGTTAGTGGTTAAGTGCAGTAACTATAATACTATTTTTTAATAGTGAATAGAGGGACCTCAAGACGCAGCAATAGAGACCGCAGTCAGCGACTCATAGCTTGACTGCCTGCGTCAGGACCAGCGAACCAGAGCTGGTCAAAACCGTGCTCCACCTCCACGTGGTGGTCCTGGAAACAGTATGCAGCAATGCAGGCTGGCTGAGCGAGCACGGATCGCAATGGGAAGGCAAACCCGGTCCTAAAAAATGCTGTGCAGAAGTCGGATGTGTCGATCGAAAGGTGCAGATATCACAGCTACGTTGTAAACAGACACAACGCAACCACCGTCCTTTTCAGGGCGAACGAAGAAGAAGAAGAAGAAGATAGTGAATAGAGAAAAATGTATCCCAATTTTGACAATCTTCATCGTCTTTGTCATAATCATTATTATCCATCGTCATAGTCATCATCACTACCATCATCATCATCATCGTCGTCAAAGTCATCATCATTACTACCATCATCATCGTCATAGTCATCATCATCATCATCGTCACCATCATAACTACCTTCATCATCGTCATAGTCATCCTAATTACTACAATCACCTTCATAATCCTCACCATTATGGCTACCATCATCATTGTCATAGTCATCATCATAACTACCATCATTATCATCATCGTCATAATTATCATCATAACTACCATCACCATCATAATCGGTCATAGTCATCATCATAACTACCATCATTATCATCATTGTCATAGTCAACATCATTATTACCATCACCACCATCGTCGTCATAGTCATCATCATCACTATCTTCATCATTGTCGTCACTACCATCATCAGCATCGCCGCCATAGTCATCATCATTACTACCATTATTACGAGGGGCGTTCAGAAAGTAATGCACCACATCGTTTTTCTCAGCTAATAATGAAGATAGAAGCATGAAATTTTGCACACTTCAAATATAGCATGTGCCAGTTGTGTGCACCAAATTGCACTGCAACCGGCCAAATAATACGGCTGCCCTAAACCATTGAAATAAAGCGTGTTAGCAACTTGCGTTATAAGCAGCGAATTGTGATAGAATTTCTCGATGCAGAGAAGGAAACTGTTGTGAACATTCACAAGCGTCTATGTGATGTGTATGGAAGTTTTGCAGTCGACAGAAGTACAGTCAGTCGCTGGGTTTAGAGAATCAATGAATCAGGAAGTGGAGATACGGAGCTGCTTGATCGGCCGCGCTGTGGACGTCCTGTCACAGCCACTAACGCAGAAATGTTGAAATGCGCTGAGGGCATTATTCTTACTGATAGGCGAATCACTACTTAACAATTGGCCTTACAGCTATCAGTCAGCATTGGTAGTGCAAATGCAGTTATAAAAACTCTCGGATTTTCTAAGGTTTGCGCAAGATGGGTTCCTCGAAGTCTCACAAATGACCACCGATTGCAAAGGAAAGCAATTTCTTCTGAATTGTTGGAGCGTTTCAATGCTGATGGAGAGAACTTTTTGGCTAAGAGCATTACAGGTAACGAAACCTGGGCACATCATTTTGAACCTGAGACAAGAAGACAGTCAATGGAGTGGCATCATTCGCAATCACCACGAAGAAAGAAATTCAAGACAATTCCTTCAGCTGGAAAGGTCATAATCACTGTCTTTTGGGACATTGAAGGTGTGATTCTTGTAGACGTTATGCCAAGAGGAGAGACAATCAATTCGCAAGCTTACATTAAGACATTGAAAAAAACTCAGTCAACGTTTTCGCAGAGTTCGGCCGCACAAGAATCCAGCAGACCTGCTTCTCCTTCACGACAATGCGCGACCTCACACAAGTCTGGCAACACGGGAAGCAATCACCAAATTGGGTTGGACTGTACTACCCCATCCAACCTATAGTCCCGATTTGGCACCCTCTAATTTTCATCTATTTGGTCCGCTTAAAGATGCACTCCGTGGGACAAGGTTTGAAGATGATGAAGGAGTGATTCATGCAGCGAAGAAATGGCTACATGATCAAGACAAAATCTGGTACGGGCTAGGAATACATGCACTTGTTTCGCGCTGGCATAAAGCCGTACAAGTTGATGGGGATTATGTTGAATAAAACCGATGTTTACATGACATATCCATGTATATTGTGTATAAATTTCATGCTTTTTGAATAAACAGCTCCTGAGAAAAACGATGTGGTGCATTACTTTCTGAACGCCCCTCGTATCATCACCGTCATAGTCATCTTCATCACTACCATCAGTATTATCATCGTCGTAGTCATCATTATTACTACCTTCATCATCATCATCGTCGTCATAGTCATCATCATCATTATCACCTTCATCATCATCGTCATAGTCATCATTATCACTACGATCATCAATCATCGTTATTATTTTCCTTTTATCTTCTTACTGACCATGGAGCCACCACTGCCGGCTGACCTCCTAGTAGGAAGCCTGCACCAAACATTCTCATGCTCTTGTAACAGTGGTCTTCTTCTTCTTCTTCCGTCCTTAGCCAAAGACCGACCAAGCAGTCAGTGGCCATTACGCCTTGCGGCGTCTTAGGGCAACAAGAAATTATCCATTGTTCCGTTACGCCAAAAGGCGTTTATTGGTACAACAGAATATTAATTGTTGTTTCCGTAATCAATGTGACAAGCAAGCGGTTGATCACTCCGCTGTGCCCCGAACTTGCCCTCGTGTGTACTGCCGCTATACAACCTCTTCGCTACCGAGACGTCTGTCCAGCCAAAATCTTTCTCGGGGCCGAAGGTCCGCGAAAAAGAGCAATCTGGTACAGGCACAGCACCCATTCGCTGCCTCCACTGCGCTGGGAGGACCCGGCAACCGGGACCACACACAGCCTTGAGAGGACAATGATCGCCTGAAGGGATCACAGTGGTCTATGTACCATTTTATACACGATTAGTTTGCCAGCCGCATGCGCAATCTCATTTTAGTCGCCTTATACGAACTGCCTGATGGTTCATTAGTCCTATTCTTTCTGAGTCTCTTCATTGACCCCAGTGAACTTCAACTTTGATACTGAATGTAGAAAAAATATGAACATTGAACCCTCGTTGAATCAGGTTCACCCACGTATTCTGTTTAAAAAAAGTGTATTTTGGTTTTGAATTGCCACGTAATTACCGGAAACTGTACTTGAAACAATCATAAATCTGTTCTCTCACCGATCTGTAAAATATGTTTTTTTTTTACTTTCTCTTTTCAGTTTGACTTACACAACCCAGAATGATTTGTCACCTTGTCTGTTAACAGTGTCATTGGCCTGAATTTCAGAAACTCAGAAAGCTATTGGACAAACCGTCTGTGACCTTGAAAGTTTAAGCTTCCTCAAACAAGACTGAGCGAAGTTCTACTTGAAAACCCCAAGGTTTGCCAACAAGAGCCCAAGTTTGCATGTAAACACAGATCACAGAGAGATGGGGCTGGGATGGAGACAGGCCACAGAAAGACCGTCTTGTCAGTGACTTCAGACCGCTGTGACCCCGAAATAACGTCGAGTGCATACAAGAAACCACAACAGCGGATGTACTTTAACGAACTTTCCCAAGTGGTAATTAGCTTACATATTCGCTTCACAGGTCGGGTGTTCTGATTCATTTCCTAATTTGTTGTTGGAGTGGATTTATAAATTCGCAGGTGTATTAATATATAAGGATTTCAGTAAAGTATACAGTGTGTCAAAATGGGCCTTCAGTATGTGGAGCAAAACAATTCCATTAAGTTATTAAACCAGCGAGCACTTTGTCACTTATAAATGAGACAGTAAAAATAGCAATACCAACATTTATTGCCGCAAGTTTTCAGTGTTCTGGTCACAGAAGTGAACAAAACCAGATCCCAGTTCTAGAGACTGGATGGAATATAAATCAAACGATAAACAACTAAACATACCAATGGCATCTGAGAACAGCTTTCTCCCTGACGACAAGTTATGCCTGTCTTCCTTGTCAAACCCTACCTTCAAAAGTAACGCCAGAATATGCAGGTATCTGGCAGATGATCCTGCCGTGGCACCTATGCTGTCTTTACTTCATCAAGAAATCGGTTATCGCTATGACTGCCACGACATCGTGTCACGTTTAATCTCCGCCCAGAGGGCTTTAGTTGAAAATAAAAGAACCAGTCCATTCAGTCAGAGGGGATCTGGCAGGAGAACCACGAATTTTCAATATAACTTACTCCTGAAGAGGAGCGAAAATAGAGATCATGATGCAAAGACAGCCGGTGACAATAAACGTCACTCTAGTGACGATAAAGGATTCTACAGCGCAACAGAAGAAAACAATTTAGTAGTAGGCCTAGATACAAACAATTTTGTGAAGGATCTGCCTGGTACGCAGGGGAAGCAGTGGGAAGATTCTGCTCCGGGCTTCTTGAATAACGAGGTCCACAGAGATCAATCAGATCAGTGTGATCTAACGGCAATGTAGGTGGTTTAGAATCTATATTGTACGCATTATATTTTAGTCTAGGTCGTTTGGAGTAAAGAAATAAATAATTTCCACTAAGGGTATGAATAATTTCAGATAAAGAGGAGAAAGGTATGAATTATTTTAGCTGATTTGAAAGGTATGCATGATTTCAGACAAGGATATGAATGATTTCAAGTAAATTTATGAATGATTTAAAGTAAAGGTATGAATGTACGTTCAGCTCTTTTATTTCCAATGATGGTGTTGCTGGTTCTATGTAAACCTCACCTCAGCTGCCACTTATGACATGCCTAGCGGAAGCAATTGTATCATTATTTCTGAGTGAAACGTAGGTAACACTAACAAGGCGATTTCATGTCTCTATTAATATGAAAACGATCAAGTAACACGTCAAAGCATGGTGGGAAATAATTATGATGAGCTCTTTCTGCAACATGTCCTGATGACGGCATTATTTCTACTGTGGTCATTTCATTCATTTACATTTTCCTTTTGAAGTAAATCAACGGCACGCAAAAAGTGGCACGACAACATATAAGCTTCATCTATGATGAGCAATGATGCTTCTCTGGCTAAATATATTTGTAAGATGGAGATACTTATTCATTCTTACAAGCTATGCAGAGCGTGATGAACTCTGCGTTTACATAAACGAGGAAAATCTTAAAATTTTGTCAAAAATGAATACTCCTAAAAGACCCACCAGGGAAAGATTGGAAGAAACGCGCACAATTTAGTTTGCACACCACGATGCGCGGCTTTCCCGTAATTTCTCGAAAATACACGATGAAAAGATTGCAAGTTTGTCTGAATATGTTACGTTTCACGTTACGTGACACTAAGGCAGTTAGAAGGGTTAATTTTGGACTGGCAAAATCCGGCGCTTTTGTTGTACTATTCTGTTTGAAATGTGTTGTTGTTCGTATATAACTATTGATCTTACTTCTGTTGATCATATTTGCTGACTAGCCCGCAGAAAATATGTCATGAAAGAAGCCAAACAAGACAGTAACAGTACTGCACATGTCTGAATGAGGTACAAAAACATCATTTTAAACACTGCATAGCTTTGGCTTCTGTCTCTTAATAACTGGCAACTGAATTCTTAGATCAAAACATGCCAGGACTGCAAGTAATCTCCAGTCGAATCGAGCACTAAATCCTGCATGTTTTAAAATTGACTTTATTAACGACTCTTTATTTTTGTAAGTGCACCAAAGCTATATATATTTGTCGCTTTTCAATTCTTTGACGCTCAAAATCCCTACGGTCTACTCATTGTAAAGAGCTCACACTTTCCTTGCACCTTCCACTCTTGGTACATTTCAATGTTCCAAGCTTTGACCGGCATTGATGCATCCGATTTTATATAATAACGACAATTCACAATAATAAATATAGCCCCTTCAGTCATTACTGACTATGGGAATGCGCCCCCGAGGTGATAATGTACAATAAGACGGAAATAACTCCATTAAAATACGGGTTGCAAAGTAACGGAAATAATGAACCGTGAATATAGACTGTGTTTTTTTGTATTTGAACGGGCCGGCGTCGGAAAGTGAATGGTTGTCACGGTCGGTCAACATTATCGTTACTATTAATTTCCGTTAGTCTAAACGTCGGGTCGAAAATAATCAAATAATATGGAAATTAATAGCTATATATATATATATTCCCGTTATACATTATTATGAACATGTACATATCCCGTGGGATCATAAAATATACCCGATCACATGTGGCTGGATGTGATCGTAAAACAAAAATATGAATAAAGTAAACATACCAATCTTGCGTCGATTTTGCAATGTACTACACATTTCATCACATTATATTCTAGCGAGATTTCACTTACCTACTCAAAGATGGACGCTAACCCGCAATTAGACACGTGGCTTCAGTGCTTTTAATGCGAGAATTCGCCGATAATTGGGTTAGACCTAGCTGTCTCAAGGGTTCCGGGCAAGTGAAGATTGCCCGTGTTTGGCGCACTTTTAGCGGGACATTTCCGCTTGGACACGTGATCCATAGCGTGCATCATGTGACATTAGCGTCAAATAAACGCTCCAATCAATAGCGTTAAAAGTCACGTGGGGTCTTCCTAAAGTGGCATAAACTGGTTTTATCAGCTTAAGCAGTCTTAAATTAAAACAGGTTCCTAGCTACCGACGTCATTGGTCAACAATGACGTCGTATCTAAAAATAGCGAGGAGAAATACTGAATGCTAGGAGAACTTCCGCCAGTGACAATTCCCGGGACTTTGCGATCATGCATTGAGGATGAGAAAAAAAACGATGTCCGTAAATAATAAAAAAATGAAGAGAAGATTGGGCAAGTTGTCACACAAGCCCCTCCTCAAGTTTGACGTTCCGTCCAACTCCTCTTGTCCTGTCTTCCTCTTCTTTTCCAGTTTCTCATATCTCCTCGGTTGCGTCCGGATGTCTGCTCAAAAAATCTGCCCCTACGTTGTTCTTCCCAGGTATGTATTCTATGTGAAAGGAATATGGCTGCAACAGGAGTGACCATCTCATAAGCCGGGCATTAAGGTTCTTCGACGCTGCAAGAAATATCAACGGTTGGTGATCACACTGCACCGTGAACTTTTTTCCCGTATAAATATGGTTGAAACTTCTGCACAGCCCATATTAGCGACAGACATTCTCGTTCGATGGTAGAGTAGTTCTGTTCAGCAGGGTTCAATTTCCTACTAGCATATGCGATGGGGAATAGAGTTGCAGAAGGTCTATCACTAGGCTGCAGGAGAGTGGCTCCTATCCCTATATTGCTAGCATTTGTTCGCAGCGTAAAGTTCAGAGTTAAGTCAGGCAGTCGCAGAATTGGCCTAGCTGTGAGTTTCTCCTTCAGCAGCGTGTAGGCATTTTCGCACTCCGCTGTCCAGGTTACTTTGTCCGGGTTCCCATTCTTGGTTAATGCGGTCAATGGCGCACTCAGGGTATTAAAATCTTTAATATATCTCTGGTAGAAGCCACCTAGAGACACAAATGACCTTACATCCTTTTTCGTCTGGGGTCGTGGGGCCCGCTGTAACTTCTCAACTCCTTCTTCTTAGGATATTACGCGCATAATTGGGAACATGCATCCATGCGAGATAGTGTGTCCCAGGAATTCTAGTTGCTCGCAGGCAATTTGACATTTTGTAGGGCGAGCGGTGAGTCCTGTTTCTCTAAGTCTTTCGAAGAGAAGGGAAACTGCGTCCAGGTGCTCCTCAAAGGTGTTCGTGGCAATAAGTATGTCGTCCATGAAATTACTTATCCCAGGGTGGTTCAGGGGTTCCAGTAGCTTCCTCATCATACGAGTAAAGACGCTTGGGGCGTTGCTTAGCCCTAAATGGCAATTACAATTAAACTTGCGTAATGGCCTTCAGTAAGTACTAAATGGTACACTAACATATGTCGAATTTCCTCTTTTACCGGGATCTGGTAGTACCCTTTGCTAAGGTCTATCTTCGAAAAGTATCGTGCTCTACTCAGCTTGGTGAAAAGCTGATTCTGATCCGGTAAGGGCTCCGCTTGAAATTCCGTTACAGCGTTGAGCCTTCGGTAGTCTATGCAGAGGCGATGTTCTCCTGTGGATTTTCTAAGCAACCACTACAAGAGACACTTGCACTATAAGGCGACTCTGATTTTGAGATAATATTTTTCCTTAAACAGCGTCCATCCTTTAGATTTTCCTCAGAATTCCCTGGGACACTAGTCTTATATTATAAGAGAACGCCCCACACGGAATAGTAAAACGGAGACAAACTCCCACACACGTATAGGATGTCCTGTTAGCTGTCCAATACCCAAATCAAACATGAGATCAGGGATTGAGTAAAAACGATAGCAGGTGGATTATGTTAAGCGTGAGGGTGCCCCCACAGCTGATTTTATTCTTTCGGAACGTTACCCCGAGCCTCCTTATGCCATCACTTAGTACTATACTAATTGAGTCCCACCCACCCCATGGACCTCTTTGGCACCCTAATAGTCATTGTCTTCAATTCAATCATGGAAGAGTGGTGATTTACTCTTATCCCAGGAGGGATGTGGGTTTTAATCTGGGGGTTCATATTGAATTCCCAAGTCGCAATACTCCCAGTAGGTGTAAAATAAATTAGTTCTGATGGTACTACCAACCATAAGCACCCCCTCAAAACAAATCAATAAAGACCCGATGATCAATCTAGGACAATGTGGTAATATTTTCTGCTTCCCCCTTATGTAAATATTAGTGTGCAAATGTGTGGTCAATGTTGACAATGCTTTTCAATGAATCAATTAGCAGTTTAATGGACCACTCTGATACCCTCAAAAAATTTAATTGGATGACTCAGCTAAAAATATGACACCCACAGAGTTGTAAGAAACAACAACCCGCTGAAAAAGTGAGAAACAAAAATCACAATGAGAATAGAGTCGTAAACAACAATTATCTCTATTTAATAAGTTATTTTAATATTTTATATTTAGTATTATTATATGAAGCGCTATTAAGAAGGGTGATATCAAAACATCCTAACCTATAGGTGTCGAAAACCCCGCCATCTCTAATACCTACTGGGTTTGTGTTATGTTTAGATATTTAATAAGGTGAACCATTATATAATTTATTTGTTATATTAAGATATTTTTTGACCAAACCCAGAATTGTAATGGAAGCTTAGATGAGAGAAGGCATAATAAATCCCTCACGTTTGTAGCATAGAAATACAGAGGGTGATGTTTGATTAATGGAGAAAGAGCCACTAAGCGTCTTAGAGGGAGATAAATGGCGTATTGTACCCCATGCCCAACCCATTACTTTCACTCATCAAAAAAACCCAACATCGTACACCATGTCAAACAAGGGGACAGTCTGTAGACAAACAGGTGAAAGGCATCTTTTCGCTCCCCCCGAACCAACCACCGATGGGACTCAATGCTTTGTGTATAGACATCAGGAAACCAGGAATAAGTACCCTTACATCGTGAAGGGATGGTCCATGGTTTCATGTTATGAATGTAGCTTATAAATCAAATACCCCCGATAACCCCAATTGAACAAAAATACATCACACAATGCACCCCATAGCAAAACCCCCCCCCCCATTATCGTCGGAGTTGGTACTAGAGTACGACAACCCAACATTTTAACAATACACAAAAAAACCACGTAAATGCTGACCATCGGCTAGGAATCCCTTTATAGTTTAGATATAATACCGGGGTCAACCACTAGTAACAACCCAGTACTCCAAATACCATGTTAAATGCAGTAAGGAAGTGTATGGGTTACCAATCCCGCCCAACTCAGTTAATCCCGACGCAATAGCACCTGTAGGGAATGACTGTGTGGTTCTGAACGTAACATCCAGTAAATAGACCATCATCGGATTAATGTGGTAACACCCTTCCCATTCCCCCGGAATAACCACCACCATTGGGCTATAGCGGAAATAAGGTGAATCAAAACCTTAGACCACCATTCCACTGATTTGCCAATTTTAATTCCTAGGGCAGGTGTTCAAAGAATATTCTACCCATCCATATCCTGTCCAGGTGGTACCTTGATTCCAATACGGATGTATTAATAGCTTCACCGGGTTAAGTTGTTGCCCCGACAGTTCCCAACCATTTATGATCAGCGATTTGTGTGTCAATCACCCAACACGTAAACCTAGTGGTAATGAAAATGAGGTTGACCTACAACCACAGCATTACACCTCTGAGTCACTATAGCCACTTTGTCACCGTAGTGCCTCCAAAAGGACTCTATTAATAGGTCCCTACCCAAACAGCATCTTGAATGGGAGGAGCATCCCCACATGGTTGGGCATAGCCATTTCCTTCTGCCAAACTCAAATCAGCTCACGCTAATCCGCTTTAAGTAAGATATAGGGTATCCCAGCTATCATGGACCAATTTGGTCCTTTTGTGCGAACGATAAGTGGACCCACATGATGGACACAATAAGGGTCCCGTTAAACTACGTCCCTGCCAGTGTGCCCATATGAATTGGGGGTGTTAGTGAGAGGCTGTGGCTCTATTCGGGCCTGAAGATATCCTAAACACTTCCTCGTTGAAACCACTCTGAGCACGGAATTGGGTAACTTTATATCCATGAGATCGGTTGTGCGTGAAACTTCCGAGTAAAATATTGGTGAAATAGTCATGAAATCGTGAGCTGCACTCAGCAACATGCTTAGAATCACAGGCCGGGGCATAAGCAATTTCCCCTTGCCCACATGGAAGCAACAATCCACGTCATACCGTGAGTAAATATAACTGTTTTCGGCAACCAAACATACTACTGAGAAAGTGGATCCCACAAATTCCCCGCTACTCAGTTTCGACAGGGTAAACCACACCCCAAGATTGGCACCCCGGTTTTTCTCCCAGAGCAAATGGCTGGGGGGGGTCCAGTGGGGGGTGACAATGGGACTTTGCTCATCTGGCACTTGGGGCATGATTTTCACATATCTCTCTGGATATCGGCGGCGTTGATACCATGGCCAATAGTATTAATGACATGCCTAAATATGCTGCCAATACGTTTGGCACTATTTCCTCCCATATGTGGCCACTAAACGGAAGGGTATATAGCTGTCCTATGTGGGATGCCTTATGGACACTTTTTAAGGATCCTGACATGCCCCTACTATCGAATATGTTTTGGGATGGACTAATGGCCCACAAGATTGCCCCATTTTCTGCCGCCCATTTCCCTATGTCGGGACATTCCGATTGCATAACCCCATTTTTCTTTTTTTCTCTTGTAGAAGTCCTCCCTTTTAGGACAGAAATGAGTGAGTGCGCCTCTCGCGTAGTTTTTTATGTAGTCAGGGCCTAGAGATCGCTATCATCACCACCGTTTGTCCCCTGCCTTTTTTAATTCGCTCAGGTAAGGATGAATTGAGGTGGAGGAGTTCCAACTTCCTTAGAAACCGACATTCAATTGGCCTGGTCCCTCTTATGGTACAACAGCCGCCACAACCAGGAGGTGAATGGGTTCTCCACCGACTTCTCCCAAGAACACATACATACAGGCCCCTACAAGATCAAATACGCTTATAAAAGAGGTCTGCCGTCTCCAAGATCGCTGCAAAACGGAGGTACACACCCAATCAATTTCCCCACCCGTCACATAAATTTTGATATTGACCTTAACTTGGCTATGGAACCCAAACGCATAGGTATCCATGCAGCATTTTACGTTATGTGTCCTTTGTAATTAAACTATAGCCTGTCCTTCTGTCATACTTGACCAGTCTACCACAAGCTTGACTACGGGATGCACAATCTCCCAACTGCGACGAAAGCCACTCCCGGCCTGACACCAATCCAACCAGGCAGGGTCACCTCTTGAGTCATTTACATATGACTGGACATGGCACCCACAAACTCAACGATTCCAGGGGGATGTCGGGGTTTTTGTCCCAGAATCGGTTACATTGCCGGTACCCATATCCACCCCTTGCGGACCACTTTTTACGTAAAGCACGCAGCATGATGAGGTGTGTGATTTCTTTTTTTTTCCCGGTTAAGCACTGGATGCTAGAAGCCTGCTGTAAAGGTTGTTAGGGGTGTGATTAGTTCTACATGTGCTTATTGGAGTTCCGACAGAACACACTTTAATTCATGTACCCCATATTATTTCCCCTAGGTCTGCTGCTGTTGGAACATATTAGATCTCTGGAGTATCCTAGTAGATCTTGTAGTCCTGGCTTGTCAATGCTTTTTGCAAAGTTTAGTTATACGGTCGGTGTTTTCACTTGGGGGCTCCATGTGTAGTGACTGAGAGCCTCTGAGCTGGTCTAGGTGGTACGTAACAACTGGTTGTTTCCCGTCTGGGTGGGTCGGTCTGGATTCTCATGATACAATCAGTGAGTTTGCCTGATATTCGTTCCGCTAACTGGAACTATGGATTTACTAAAAGTGCTGGGCGCCCCCCATTGGCCGTTCTCTTGACAGGAATCTCTCTCATGTCGGAAGTCATGGTGTCCTTTCAGTTGTTTATGTCCTCGATCATGGACCATTTCCTTGCAGGCACAGCTTCCCAATCTGAGTAAAATTTTCCCTCAGGGCGCCCCACTTCTCCAACGGCATAGGAATCCCAGTCTCGCAGCAAACGCCATGAGCAAAGTAGTTCCTCCTCTCCGTCCGACTACTTTCCCTCCTAGATGAATGGGAACCTGTTCTTCCCTATCAGCGCGTCAGCATGCTAGCTTCATAACGGAAACCAATAGTGCCTCTTATTCACAAGAGTCGTAGTCATTCTGTAAACCATGGATGAAGCCTTGCTATAATACCAAACTTCATTTAAGCAGTTCCTATAGAGCCCTTGTCCTATCAGTTATCTCAGGTTCCCATATGCTCTTTCTCCAAACCCAAACGTTGGATGGCAAACAACTTTCTACAAATTGGTCGTTTAGACTTACCTATCGATGAGAGTCTAGGATTTGTCCAATGAGAAAGCTTCCAAATGGAAGCTCGTCAAAGGGCCCCAAATAATGCTGACATGAGTCTTCTGAGGATGGCACCAGGTCCAATGTGCCCCCCCGTCCAAAGGTAGTCCCATATCATTATCCCCGTTGGCAAGTCCCTATAGGATCTGTACCTGAGGTAGGTAGATTGCCGGTCGCACCCGGCTTACTGGTTCCCACTCAATTTGAGAGCTTGTCCCCTGCATCTCTAAACCCTGCTTCATCTTCAATGCATGCTCAGCTTCATCCGTACTCTCGTCTTTCTCCCTTTCTCTATGCGTTCTTACAGCTAATATATCCTCTCATCTATTTTCCTGCTAACTTGTGTATTCTGCTCTTCTCTTTCAGCTTTCGCTGTTTCTCGAGCGTTAAAAACTTATCAGTCTCGACATCTAGACATAAATTTGCAGGTCCCACCCCACTTATAACCTAGATTTTCTCGACCGGCCTCCCCTAGTGCTGCCCATAAGCTTACATATTTTCACCAATCTCTTGCAAGTAAAGTCCACACTGAGTAAGCAAGTGCTACCTTCCAATAAGTGCTCTTTCTTAGCATACAAGAAAAGATACTAATTTTTTATTCAGCGGATTCACCTGCCTGTTGTAGAATTCCGGAATTACTACAGTTCATGGAGGAATTAAGGCTCTGTATAGATTCACTGAATTTAAACAAATCACACGGATCTAAACTTAATCTCTACACCACAACATATATAAAAGGGATTTCACCCAATTCCAATAGCCTGGAAATTTTTTAGAAAATCAGACATGTTTTGTCTTCGTTCTTTTCAGGAGCTCTACTTGTGTGAAAATCACATGTGTGAAAATGTTCTGACTGTATATGGACTGACTGCTAATGGATGATTACGTATCCACCAGTAGGGTTATGATTATATCAAATACAATTAGTTTCAAAATGTTGACAGTTGAGAGTTCGTGATGAGCCCCAGTGTCCACGAAGCGATTAAAGGGATAAGTAGAAATTATTTTTTGAGGTACAAATCTTAAGTAGATGCTGATGTGAAGAATTTTATTTGGCTCATAGGAATCCCCTGTTTGGGTTGTTCCCACTTCTTCGAAGGGGTGACGAACAAGAGCGGTACATTTTCTCCTACACATCGAACCGGTCTGGACAAAGTAATTTGTTAAGGAAGATATATTGTGGTCTCTTCGTTGCTACCCGGTCGGTCCTCCTTCTCAGTTAATCCTATATTAATTATTATTTCTCGTTAAATTTAATATTATATTTTAACGCAGCCCACTCTCCTACCCTTATAACGGCAAGATAAAACATTAGAGACAATTATTCCACACATATAATGAAGGAATCAATAGCGATGGGTTAACAGTAATATACAACCCCCAATTGGTTATTATTGCGATTAAAAGTGAATATAGATTGTGTGAAGTGATAAGTATTGTCGATGGTATTATTTTAGTGTCTGCTGTAAATGTTATTTAAATGTGGTTCTCACAGTTTTTCACCGTGGTTTTTTCCATCATGGAACTAGTGATGACTAAATAGGAATGTGGCCATAGATTAGGTAGAGTTTTCCCTTGTCGTGCGACTTTAGAGCTGTTATTTTAGGCCCCCGGTTGATGAATGGGTTTGATGTAGTGGTCTCGTTTCCTCACGGTCTCCTTGCTACGTTGCCCCGCCGTAAGGTCTTGTGATTTGGTTACGGGATTTTGCCTTCTCTGTTGGCTCGACTCCTGTAATTTGCGCGTGAGATTGGACGTCGTGCCACAAGGCTCCTATCCATAGACTGAAGACAAATACCCGACCGGATCTCATTAAAGTGTTTCTAGCTTTAGAAAGCAGTGAGATCTATCCCTAAGCCGTCCCTCTGCACAGTCATATCAGATTTTAGTCTCTAACATCATATGTGTCTAGAGTCTAATCTTGAATTCAAGTTTCTCCTGTCTGTCCTTTATTATATTTCTCTGCCCCAGTGGCGTAGTATATAATTCTTTAGACTGATATTTATCGTCAGCTTAATCCCCGAATGAATTATTATAAATGTCAGTTAAACCCACCAAATTTATCATAGAAATGTCGGCAACAGTAGTCTAGATCTGTGCCTCTAAGCCACTATATCGTGCCAAGGTCCAATTATGATAGCGAATGTTAACATATTACAAAAATAAATTTTTTTTTGGCAAATTACACTCCGTGTTTTTAGAATGTCTGATCAACATTATCACCACACTTCATGTCTGGTCGCAAAATCGTCATATAAATTTATAATGAATATATGTCACGGCTCGCCAACCAACCATTATCGTTAATATTCCCCAATTTCCGTTAGTCTAAACGTCCCCCCCGCGCAACGGTCACCGCGCTCGAAAAATAATCTAATAATAGCAATTTTTTTAATTAGAAAATTAATAGCTATATAATATGATATATTCCCGTTATTATACAGTTACTTTATGCCATCTCTCATGTACATATCCCGTGGGATCATAAAATATACCCGATCACATGTGGCTGGATGTGATCGTAAAACAAAAATATGAATAAAGTAAACATACCAATCTTGCGTCGATTTTGCAATGTACTACACATTTCATCACATTATATTCTAGCGAGATTTCACTTACCTACTCAAAGATGGACGCTAACCCGCAATTAGACACGTGGCTTCAGTGCTTTTAATGCGAGAATTCGCCGATAATTGGGTTAGACCTAGCTGTCTCAAGGGTTCCGGGCAAGTGAAGATTGCCCGTGTTTGGCGCACTTTTAGCGGGACATTTCCGCTTGGACACGTGATCCATAGCGTGCATCATGTGACATTAGCGTCAAATAAACGCTCCAATCAATAGCGTTAAAAGTCACGTGGGGTCTTCCTAAAGTGGCATAAACTGGTTTTATCAGCTTAAGCAGTCTTAAATTAAAACAGGTTCCTAGCTACCGAGGTCATTGTTGACCAATGACCTCGTATCTAAAAATAGCGAGGAGGAAATACTGAATGCTAGGAGAATTTCCGCCAGTGACAATTCCCGGGACTTTGCGATCATGCATTGAGGATGAGAAAAAAAACGATGTCCGTAAATAATAAAAAAATGAAGAGAAGATTGGGCAAGTTGTCACAATGGTCATGTGCTGTTTAATCAATTTATTTCTTCAAATAACTTGATCAGCTAGTGTTTTGTTTTAAACAAAACTTTTAAATAAAACTAACTTTCTTGTGAGCTTTACGTTGAGTGTTCAAACATATAAAAGCGTATTTTATTTACAGATGAATTCCACTCGACAAAAAATAATATTTAGTTATGACTTAAAATCATAAAACAAGTAAGTAAACAAGAACTTTTAAAGGACCCATTTTATTATTGTTACCAAATGCACTTAAAAAAAAACCCCAGAAAAATATATAATACCAATGCAATTCTATTGCCATAGAAAAATGGTTAAAATAACCAGTTATTTTTTTAATCCAAAAATTCCGTCATATTGTTCACATATTTATACATTATGTGAATAAGAAATTGGCGGTATCCCTAAAACTTTTTGTTGTTTTCCTTACTTGGTTTAACATGTGACTTGTATTCCCCCTCTAGAAAAAAAAAACTCGCGAGAAGGGTTTCTTTCTTTTGTTTCTCCAATTGTTCTACCATGCACAGATAATTTACCAATGTGGCTACTTCTTGCCCTTAACCAGAGCTAAACTAATTTTTGTGTGCTTCCATCATACCAACTTTCCAATTGACCCTTGTAATATTGTTTACAACTTCCTGAAACTAGTTCTATCTTCACTCTCTCTGATTCCCCTCCTCTGTTATACCTCTTCTGACTTACATCAGTAACACCTCGGCAACCCCTTGTTTTCTGTTTTATCTCAGTGTTTTCCTCCATCCTCATTCTGGTCCCTTGTATCCATCGAGATTTCTTTGGCATTCCTTATTCTATCTCGTTAATATGTCCGTGAATTTTGATGTAACCTGCCCACTAAAATATGCCTAGGACGGAGATTTCTGACAGCGTATGTCACGGTCCAAGTCCTAGAGCTACGTGTTTTTAAATGTGTTTTTTTATGTCCAGTCCCAAGGTCTTCCCCTAGAGCAGATTTTTCTCAGTGTATGTTATCAGTTTCCCACGTCCTTCTAGTGGTAGACGTGCTCAGTAGTAATAGTTCAGATTCCAAATTCTCCTAGTGGTAGATTTTCTCAGCGCATAATGTTTTCGGTCTCAGTACTTCTTGGAAGTAATGTTTCACAGTAAAAAGTTTCAGGTGCAAGCCCACCCCCCCCCCCCCTTTAAAAAGTGGTAGATGTTCTCAGTAATATTGTTCAGTCAAATTTCACCTCTGGGAGCCGACTGGTAAACGCAGTGGTTAGTGCACGAGGGTCTTCCTAGCTCAGTGGTCCATGGTTCGAATCCCCAGTTTTTGAGGTGGGATTTTTTAGAACCGCAAAACGTCTTTCTGGGTCGACTCCAGCCTCATATAATAGGGGTACCTGAGCAACTCTGGGAAGTTTTAAGGCTGCCCGGCGTGATGCAGAACACATCACCCACTTTTTTGCCGATTGGTGTCCAGAAAATTAATATTTATTTGGACTCTAATGGGCACTATCACTATAATCCCAAATTTGCCTCAACTGGGCGTGGTAAAACCGTGGATCCTATTTTTTTAACCACAGTCCTTTCGCGTCTGGGTGTTAAGATTGTTCTCAGTAAATATGTTCAATCAAAGTACATCTGGTGGTAGATGTTCCAGTATATGTTTTTTCACGGGGTTGGTTTGGGGGGGGGGGGGTTACCCAAGTCCATCAAGTAGTAGATTTTCGTATCGGTGGGGAGGGGACATAACAGAATGAAGTTTTCCGGAAGGGACCCTCACTGTGCCGGACGCGGCAGGGGCCGCAGGCTTGGGGAGTGGATCCGACTAATAAAGACGGCGCAAGGGCCGCCAGGGACGCGGCTCGGGGGGGAATGACCCCCCGTATTTACTAAGATAGTGAAGCCCCTAGGCAAAACGCTACGCAGAAATACGAAAACCCCAGACCACCCGCGGACAGCCGAATTCACTTTGGCGGCTTGGAGAAGTGGCTATAGGTTGAATCTCATGCGGTTTGTGTGATCTTCACCCCTACTGTGCGGACATACTCTGAACCATGTAAAAACAAACGCAGCATACCATTTGCGGAGTCCGAGTTTCATATTGTACGCTCCTTCCTACTCAGGCAACATATTATTTCATGTACTATTTCTTATTATTTCACCTACACCCTCCCGTTTAAACATCCATTTGGTACACGAAACTCTTACTAACTAACTCTTTTCACTACTCTCGCGTAACATCTAAATCGGGACATCAGCCATTTTATAAACTGGGTTGCTCATCACTACGCCCCCCACAGGTACCCACGACCGTCGAACTCTCTAAAATGCCCCTTACCGCCTACCCCAAAACCCCTAACCCCCAATAACTCTCCACTACCCTGCTTTTAGGTTCTATCGGTTACTTCCTTCCAATACTTCTCCTCCAAAAACATACTATATCCCCAGCTCTGATCATCCTTCTCATGAATTTTTACCTCATCACCCGATTTATACCTTT
>JAMPIV010010645.1:0-25000 GCA_024509875.1 Oreohelix idahoensis
CAGGTTTGTAATGGTAATTTGATGATTTTCTTTAAAATGTTCTTGGGTGGGCTTTATTTCATTTAATTCTGACAGCTAGGTCGCAAAGGACCGCCACAAGATTATATTTAAAAGAAATGTTTCTTCAATATGACTGGAAGTTTATAGGATGATTTCTTTATTTCTTTCTTTATTTAGCTGGGACCGCAGGTTACGATCACTCTGTATGAAAGAAAAAAGACATGTAACATACCGAACAATCAAGCGCGATAAATTTCCCGTTAAGCCTATAATACACTCGAGTATTTAATTATGTATTTAATAAACACTGCGCGAATTCTAGTGGTTAAAACCACACATCTATAAAACTAGGACTTAACTGAATTTATTAATTATAAATTCCTTCGCGACTTTAAAAGTTAATTTAAGCATCTATTATCTTTTGAAATAATATAATAGATAGATCATTATATTTACAACTGGAACTATTGAGATGGTTTAATTTAATAGATTTAAATTAACACAAAATCCATTGAAATAGAATGACTGAACTAGACCACTGATCACTTTACACAATATATTACCGCTTTGCACAGAATAGAAATCACTGCAAATATATATATAAAATCCAGGGGAAAATCTATAACAAGATTTCAATAAAGCTAGTGCTTCTGTAAAGGTCTGGCCAGCGAGTGATAACGTGTCTAGTCTTCATGGTCTATTTAGCTAAAATGGAATGTAAGTTGAGTGGGACATGATAAACTTGACAGCTCTTTTCATCCCAGGAACTTTGGGGGATCTGACCGCCAAATCAAGGGGAGAAGCCGCCCCCCTGGTCTTCGTATCTCCGCTCGCTGCTGCCCGTTTCGGCTTTCCCCGTTCGCTCGGTTCTGCGGTTGACACCGAGACGCGAAAATAGCGGCAAGCAACTGCGTCTCGTATCAGGGACCACTACTGTCTTTGATAGCGCCGATAGTCTCCCCTGAAATCCCTCAGTCTGTCTCTTTGATCGTTATCGCACTATCTGTTTGATTTTTGCGACGCCCCCCCCCCCCCCCACTGGCCAAGTTAATGAAAATAACTGCCTATGATTGTTCAAGAGATGTTAGTGGGCGTGATTTAATCTCTCCTTAAATCAATGCGATGACCAGAATCAAACGATAGGTAAACTCTCCGCATATCAATCAGCAAACGTGTTTGCCCTCTGTGTGGAACAGTTGCATAGCTAATGAATCCACGTGAAAGCAGTCCCGTTTTACAAGAATTACAACAAAGTTCAGGGTCAGCCGAGTTCGTCCATCACACCCACTCTTCCCGCAGTGCAAGAGACAACTGTCGGAGATTGGCTGGAGCCACTTCTCGCTGGTGGAGTCGTCTGTCGAGTTCATCCCATAGGTGTTCTATGGGGTTCATGTCTGATGACATGGCTGGCCACGGAATGGTCTGGACGTTGTTGTCAGCAAGGAACTGGGTAGTGAGTTGTGCCACATGAGGTCGAGCGTTATCCTGCTGAAAAATTGACCCTCTTGCAGCCAGAAGTGGAAGGACGTGAGGACGAAGAATTTCAGCGACGTATCGTTGGGCATTCAGGCGTCCTTCAATTTGCACCAGGTCACTTCTTCCCATGAAGTTGATCACCCCCCACATCAGTACACCTCCACCACCATGAGGAGGAGCCTTATCAACGCTGTTCTGGGCGTAGCGCTCATGGACTCTGCGGTAAACTCTTCTCCGTCTATCGTGTTGCTGGAGCACAAAAAATGATTCATCACTAAACCAAACCCGTCTCCAGTCATTCCCAACGGTCCATTGACGATGCTGGTTCACCCACTGCAGAGGGTTCTGGCGATGCCGGTCTGTAATAACAGGACATCTGTAGGGTCTTCTATCCCAAAGACCAGAGTCGTGCAGCCGGTTCCTGACCGTTTGATCTGAAATTCGACGAGCTGCTGACATTGACTGGACTGTGGAGGATGCAGATGCAAGTCGATTCCTGAGGTGACGCAGCCGTATGAAGCGGTCTTCGGCAGGAGTTGTGACTCTGGGTCTTCCACTGCGCGGCCGGTCTGCCACTGAGCCAGTTTCTTGAAATCGCCTCCAAAGGCGACTAAAGGTGCTTCTAATCACATTAAATTGTCTGGCCAGTACACTTTGTGACTGTCCAGTCTGTAAACGTCCAATGATGATGAGTCGTTGTTCTGTAGTGAGATGAGCCATACTTGCGCATTGAATTTTCAACTGAATTTATTCGAGGAGCGTCAATCTTTTATAGGCATTCAATAATATGGTCAGAGAGTTTTGTGTTCAGTAAGTTTCACGGGATTCTCATGAACCTGTCATGAGTTATTGTCAAAAAGGTTGTTTTGACCTTGACCTGTTTCATGACCTCGCGAATCATGGGGTGAGTTCAATTCAGGTAACCACGAGAAGTTAATGACCAGTTAGACACAGTCGGTAGGTTGACTGATGTCCAATCAGCGAATATCTTTTATAAAAGTAACACCAAAAAAGTTGCGTTTCTTTTTTTTTTGAACAGTATAAGAGGAAGAATATTCATCTGTGAAAATAGCGGAGCACTGGAGATATTATCTTTCAAGCATACAAATCGTAGCGCTCTTTTCTGTAGGGACTCTAGACGTTTTAAAACCGAGAAGTTACGGCGACTCCAGATATTTCAGCAATAAGGAAGGTGACTTTGAGAATACGCATAGTAGAATATAAATCTAGACTACGAACATAATTTTAATTTGGTATTTGGCAGTTGAAACAATTTTTATGAGATCTTGTTTGCGATGAAATAGACATGTGACTTCCAGCTTAGAGACTGGTCGATGATCACACCCAACAGGCTGTGGTCCGTAACTTGCTTAATACGTTCTTCGTCTAGAGATAATATAAAGATATTTGGATGACAGTGTAAACTCCGCCTATGCCGGTCCCAAGCCCGGATGAAAAAGGAGGAGGGCGGCCTGCATGGAGGCCGTAAGGATGCAGCCCCTCCACCATGCAAAGGCACAACAGGCCAATCACCTGTTTGCTTTAAACCACGATTACGAGTAACACAAGAGAGAAAACCGGACTGATTCTAAAGGCGACGAACTGGAACGGACTACGGACTACGACTTATGGAACATGGAACACAAGAAGTATAAATGGGAAGGAAGAGGAGCTGGTGGAAGAGATGAGGAAAGCAAAACTAGAAATCCTGGCTATAACGGAAACAAAGAAAAAAGGACAAGGAGTCATGGATCTCAATGGCAACACGTTGCTCTACAGTGGTGTACCCATATCCGAAAGAGCTAAAGGGGGTGTGGGTTGCATTGTGGCCCAAAATCAAAAAGATAGTATCAAGGGGTGGAACTTTGTCTCAGAGCGCATTATGGTTGTGAAACTAAAAGAAGGAGAAACCATAGTCAACCTGGTCATAGTGTATGGGCCAAATGAGGATGAGAGAGCAGAGGTCAAGGAGGAATTCTTCGAGCTGCTTCAAAGGACAGTGGATGACTGCCTAGATGAAGTTATCATGCTCGGAGATTTTAATGCCAGAGTTGGAAATGACCATGCTAGATGGGGTGGAGTTATCGGAAGATATGGAGAAGATACTCTCAATGACAATGGAAAGCGACTCCTTAGATTCTGCAGTGAGCAGAATCTGATCATTACAAACACAAAGTTCCCCCATAAGCGCATACATGCATACACTAGATGTGAACCAACAAAGAATGAGAAGTCAGTGATCGACCATGCCATTGTTCGGAGAAGCTCATTCAAATATGTCCGAGATGCTAGAGTCTGGAGGGGGCCAGAGATTGGAAGTGATCACTACCTGCTAACAATCAAACGAACAACTGAAAGAGTTGCTCAGCCTAGGAACTGCTCAACATCACGCAAGAAACCAAGTAAACGAGCAGGAGAAATGAGCATTAGGACCTACAAGCTGAGAGAGCCAGAAATTAAGACCAGATATCAGGGGCTTATTGCTGCAGCGGTGAGCAACACAGAAGAACAACCTGATGACTTGGAAACCCTCTGGATTAAATTCAAGGATATCATAAAGACAGCTGCTGCAGAAGCATGTGGTGAAGTCCGACTTGGGAACCAGAGAAAGAGGACACCTTGGTGGACAGAGGAAGTCAAAGAGAAAATAAGAGAGAAGAAAATGGCATGGAAACAATACTTAGGAGCTAAAAACACAACAGGACAAATGGAAAATATAGAGAATATGTGACACTCAGAACAGAAGTAAAGAACAAAGTGCTAGCAGCAAAACAGAAGTCCTGGGAAGAATTTGGAGAAAAGCTAGAAAAAGATGCACAAGAAAACCAGAAATTGTTCTATAAGACCCTAAAGAACATGAAGAAGGAAAAACAATGCCCTCTCAAATTTATAAAGGACAAGCAAGGCAAATTGCTTACTGCCCCGAAGGAAGTAATGGAAAGATGGAAAGAATATTTCTCAGAACTCATTGATGGTGAGCAAGGTCAAACATCAGAAATGATAACCACTAGCACAGAAGAGGAAACCAATGGTGATGAAGATGACATAAAGATGGAAGAACTGAAGGCAGCACTGGAGAAAATCAAGATGGGCAAAGCAGCAGGGCATGATGGTATAACACCAGAAATGGTTAAGTACATGGGAGCATCAGGCGACCTGTTACTCTTAAGGGTCCTACAGGCAGCATGGTGCAACAAGACCATACCAAAGGATTGGGAGATCGCCATCATAACACCAATTTTCAAAAAGGGTGACAGTCGACAGTGTGGAAACCATAGAGGCATATCTCTTCTCAGTGTCCCTGGAAAAATCTACTCTAGAATCCTAGAGCAGAGACTCCGACGCCTAGCTGAGCCACAATTGGATGAGGTCCAGTGCGGATTCCGAGCAAACCGAAGTACTCAAGACCTAATCTTCACACTCAGACAGCTGAGTGAAAAGGCCCTTGAGTATAAGAGTGAGATCCATCTTTGTTTCATAGATCTGGAAAAGGCGTTTGACAGGGTCCCTTGGAGCAAACTTTGGGACTGTTTGGCAAGGAAGAATATTCCAGCACCTCTGATTCATGCTATACAGAGCTTCTACAAGTCTTGCAGAAATTATGTGAGGACAGCAAACCATAAGTCAGAAAAGTTCAGGACCACCACTGGTGTAAGACAAGGTGATATCCTATCACCTTACCTCTTCATACTCCTTATGGACGATGTCATCAAGGCATGTAAGGAGAGAACAAGAAAGTATTCAGTGGGGTACTGGAAGATGAGACAGGTCTATATTTCAGAGCTGGCATTTGCTGATGATGTTGCCCTGATTGCTAAATCAGAGGCACATCTCCAATCCAACCTGCAAGTCTGGAAGGAAGAGCTGGAGAAGAGAGGGATGGTCATAAGCAGCTCTAAAACAAATTCCATGGTGATATCACGAGAAGAAAGAAGACATCAGATTAAGCTGGGAGAACAGGTCCTGGAGCAGGTCGACCACTTTAAATACCTCGGAGCTATTATAGACCGAAAGGGAGGCATCAAAGAAGAGTTGGCCACTCGAAAAGCAGCAGTTGGGAGACTTTTTCAGGCCATAAATCGAGGATTCCTCAGCAAGAGAGAGGTTGGTAAGAAAACGAAGATGGCTGTATACCGCTCCACCTATGTCCCAGTCTTGACATATGGATGCGAGTCATGGGCAATGACTACAACCCATAAATGCCAGATCCAAACCTCAGAAATGAGGTATCTGAGGAAGGTGGTTGAAGTAACAAGAAGAGACATGGTACGCAACCAGACGATACGTCAAGGCCTAAAATGCCACCCCCTACAGACCCAAGTAGAACAGTCCCAACTAAGATGGTTTGGCCATGTCTGCAGAATGGGAGAAGATCGGCTACCACGACAAGCATGGGAAACAAAGAGCCAAGGATCCAGACCCCCAGGACGACCCAGAGTCCGCTGGGAGGACAACATTAGACAATCTTTGAAGGACCGAGGACTAGAATGGAACCAGGCCAGGAGGAAGACAGCCGATAGAATAGTCTGGCGCTCTCTCTTCCAAACCTCTACACCTCACGGTAGAAGGGGAACGACTAAGTAAGTAAGGATGACAGTGTAGAATCTTTTTTAGAGACTTGCATGAAGGGAACAAAGACACGGAAAGACCTTGAGCTGATGGCACAGGACAGGAAGACTTGGCATAGGTTTGTTGAAGACTTGTGCTTCTTTGGGAGTTGTTAGATGGTGATGACGATGACGATGATAATGATGCTGATAATGATGATGAGCTTGAATGTAGAATTCTTTTCTTTTGAACAGAATTAGTTTCAGAATGCAAGTGTATTATTTGAAGAATAACTGCCTGAAAACTGCCATTTAGAGAAAAAAAAATTATTATCTGTTTACAGAGCAACTATGCCACGGTTGACAAGGTGACGTTAGCGAGGCATTAATCTTCCGTCGGACTCCACAGCCAACCATTCCAACCTTCCACCATGAGACCGGCAGTTCATGCTAGCTTTCTCAGGTACGTTAGCAGAATATCTTCAGCCTTCCTCCCCCTTCGTTGTTGATGTCTTCTCCTTAGGTTTCCCTCATTCCTTGTTGTGTTAATAGCAATTGAAACTAAGATTTATTAATGAAGCGTTTAAGTGCGATAGCCCCGCGAAGATGACGGGTGTCTTTGAAGAGACACTGACAGAACAAGACAACTGAATGTTGTACTAGGCGGCTAATACGAGGCTGGCGACCTCATTAGGTAAAACAAATTGTCACACAAATCACAACTGTAGGAGCACGTGACTACTTGGTGCAGTCTTCTTGCGGGGAGACAATCTACAGTGGTAGCCGAGCAGTTCGCAACTCTGGGAAGATTTACCAGGGTCTTAGGCCGATCTAACATACTTTACCTACTCGAGCCCTGTGCTCGCGAAGGAGCGAGGATTATTTGCCATCAGATATCAGGAATACATGCTACAACATTGCATTAAAAATAAATAACACAATAAATATATATTTATTAGGTATATGTTGACACAAAACTTGTTACAACAAAGCTATAATCTTAGGTCCAGGGAGCCCTAACGGAATGGTCCAAATCGGACCCCTGAATTACTAAGGCTGACCCTGATAAAATTTAAAATATTAATAAGTACAAAGTAAATTTTTTAATCAATTAAACACCTCTATTTGATTTGGTATTGGTAGGCACACATAGAATATCAAACTGGCACGGTGATTAGACCGCTTGGCTATCTCAGCAAAGTTACAGGTTCCAGTTCGAAACTGGGTGGCGTCACGTTCCAGTCTGCCTAGCTGTAAATCAGTACCTGACTATGCTCCTGAGTTACGGCAGCGAGAAGTGAACTGGTCATTCTACTCCACAAAGCTTGACCTGGTATAATAAAGTCTGTAACTCTTCACTGCTCTACAACAGTATCTGTTTTGATGCCTTACTTGACCTTTAGGGTCACATGGATTTTTCCATCACCTTATATAAACTGAGACGGGTTCAGTTTCATTATCACTTTCCTTTGTGCTCCTTACGGAGCATGCATCCACGACTGTAGCTGATCTCCTTGCAAGAAGCCAGCCGCAAGCATTAACACGCTGTTACAGCCCTGATGTCTGTAGTAATTTGTTTTTAATGTTGAGATTGTTAACGTCCCCCCCCCCCCCCCCCCCCCCCCCCCCCCCCCGCACAGCCTCATATTAGTCGCCTTGTACAATATGTCTGGGACCCCAAGATGCAGCAATAGTGAATGCAGTCAGCGACTCATAGCTTGACTGCCTGCGTCAGGACCAGCGAACCAGAGCTGGTCAAGACCGTGCTCCACCTCCACGTGGTGGTTCTGGAAACAGTCTGCAGCAGTGCAGGCTGGCTGAGCGAGCATGGATCGAAATGGGAAGGCAAACCCGGTCCTTAAAAAATGCCGTGCAGAAGTCGGATGTGTCGACCGAAAGGTGCAGATATCACAGCTTAGGCGCAAACAGACACAACGCAACCACCGTCCTTTTCAGGACGAACGAAGAAGAAGAATAAGAAGAAGTACAATATGTCTTCAAGTGCCATGCCTATTGGCGTAGGAGATGATGTCTCTTCAGAACTTCCTGTATGCAGTATAATTTATCAGTTCTGTTGTTGACATCTTTCCATGTCACGATGTCAAACTGTTCAGTATTTGCCCTCTTTGTCTTCCCCAACTCTTTTTCCTTCAATCTTACCTGTTGTTACGATTTATTCTCTTACCTGTTGTGACGATATATTCTCTTACCTGTTGTGACGATATATTCTCTTACCTGTTGTGACGATATATTCTCTTACCTGTTGTGACGATATATTATCTTACCTGTTGTGACGATATATTATCTTACCTGTTGTGACGATATATTATCTTACCTGTTGTGACGATATATTCTCTTACCTGTTGTGACGATATATTCTCTTACCTGTTGTGACGATATATTCTCTTACCTGTTGTGACGATATATTATCTTACCTGTTGTGACGATATATTCTCTTACCTGTTGTGACGATATATTCCAGCTTTCTTCTTCTCATAACATGCACACAAAAAAAATAGTGGATTGTAGTCGTCATACTCTTTTATTTTTGTCTCTTCAGACCCTCCCCGGAAACTCCACGGGGCGGGTTCAATGTAAACCTTCAGAAACCCCCCGGAAACTCCACGGGGCGGGTTCAATGTAAACCTTCAGAAACCCCCCGGAAACTCCAAGGGGCGGGTTCAATGTAAACCTTCAGAAACCCCCCGGAAACTCCACGGGGGCGGGTTCAATGTAAACCTTCAGAAACCCCCCGGAAACTTCACGGGGCGGGTGATAAGGTTGATAATGTTGGATTTTTATTCCCGTTAATGATATCCACCAAAAGATAGATATAAGTGGATGGAAGCAGACATCATCATCATCATCAGTTGATAAGATCTCTATGGTGTTGTTTGCTCCACTGTAGTGTATGGAATGTCAACTTGACCTACGCAGTGGTGTGTAGACATGGATTGAGTGTACAATGTGCGAATGATGATAAGGGTTCGTGTTGTTGACAAATGTTCTTTTCTCACACTCATGTATGACTGGAAGTCATCGACACCAACGACTGTGTACCTTTTCTAAAGTTTAATTGGACGTACACACTCGACAGCACAGATAGTGACAAATCACAGGTTGGCATAATACATCATAGTACAGTGGATAAATGGTCTTGCAATGTTATGTTACATGGGCACTCATGTAGATTAATATTATAATGGACTGTCAGTAGCCAAGCCCTCAGCATCGCCCATACATATAAATCATCTGACTTCACTGACTGAGCACGTCAGCTTATAAACAATATTTCAGATGGCTTCTAAACCTAATCTCGTTTAGCGACGATTCTCCCACATAATGTTCAGCACATATTTTTTTCATATAATAATATTGAACCGCTAATAACGGGTTCTCATGTGTAGCAGTGATCTCTGGACTAAACAAGCGATAATACGGGCATCCCCTTTCTCTTCTTGAAAGTCGCTACATGTTTTGGTTCCAAGATGGCTTCACTCGTGAACTGTCACTCACGTTTGGATGCAGATAATGAATCTGTCCTAAAGTTAGTCATTCATAAAACATTGCATTGCTCTGTAGATTTGATCATGAACAATTGACTGCATTCTACAGAATATAGTGCTGCTAGGAATCGAAGTCGTTTTTCATCGAGTCAAATATATTCTCTTAGACATTCAAATCGTAACTATCGAAAATGGTGGCTTCGATCGAGAGTTCATAAGAGTGTCTTTGATTACCTTGGTAGAGGAAATATGAAACTGCCATTCCTTGGCAATATGAATAAACACTGGGGTAAAGCATACACGATAGGTTTAGACGACTATCACTTTCCCCACAAATACTGAGATCACTTTTTCCCGGCGACAGGCCGACATAGGAAAACACACACAGTCCCTATCAGGACGAAGCCAAATCACACCACACTCTAGCGACACATCCGCCGAATAGCCTTTGACCTCTCTAGAGACAACAGAACATATAGTTCGACTTAGATATGTAAAGATATACAGATATAAGACAGACTCGTCCTACTCAGACAAACAATACACATAAATTCAGGCCATAGATATTCTGAAGCAAGAACAATCTATTATTACCCAAACAACGAATAAATCGCAGTAAAATGGATTTATCCGCGGAGTTTGATCGAAGAGATGGCACAACTTTCAAGGGAAGTAACTCAATAATGACTTTCCCTTAAGCACAAAAAAATTACCTATGTATAATATTGTAAGATATCAAAGACTGCACGTAACAGTCTTACCACACCTCCCGGGAAAAAAAAAAATGGAACTTTTTTTTTTTTTTTTTTTTGAAATACATCTAGGAGCAACGTACAATAGGCTCACAACGCATGAATAATGCGCAGATGAAAATATCAGGAATACCTATAACGCCTAATATGAGGCTAAGTCGACTTATGGAGCGACTGGTGAGAATGTGTCTCATAAACTGAGAGAAATTATTTCTCTACAAGTATATTTTTCCAGGAAGGTGTCATCAAAGTATAATACAATTCTGGCAATTACACAATGCCTAAAAAATTCATATCATCATTTCGTATTAGATATCTTAAATTTATGATTTATGAAGAAAAAAATCATCAAAGCACAGCGGTGAATAAACATCCATGAACCGCTATGTAGTGATACAATCATTATGTTATTAAATTACAAATGTGTATCTATCATGATATAGAAAAGGAACTACTATAGAACTAGACATATCAAGAAGTCTAAGCCCTAATAGTTATGTGGAATCATGTGGGCATCTTGACAGAATGTCTGCCATCACATTATCTGATCCACGAATAGCTCGCACAGAGAAATGAAAAGGTTGAAGAGCAATTGCATATCGAGTAGACCTCGAGCTCTTCAAATTCTTACTCTGTATAGCAGTAAGAGCTTTTTGGTCGGTTTCTACTATGAAATGTGCGCCTAGAAGGAATCTCTGTAGTTTGAGGATCGACCAAACCATAGCTAATAGCTCACGGTCTAAAACCGAATGATTCCTTTCTGCCGCATTAAGTTTTCTGGAAATATACATTACAGGATGCAGAGTTCCAGAGTACTCTTGCATTAGTGCCGCTCCAATCCCAGTGGATGAAGCGTCACTACGAAGAACGAATGTCTTATCTTTAGTGGGTAGCACTAAAATAGGTGGTGTTGAAAACAATGTTTTAATCTTATCCAGAGAGCATTGGCATTCCTGAGACCAGTGGACCACATTAGGCGAACCTTTCTTTAGAAGTGTTGAGAGAGGTGCCATGATAGAGGATAGATTCTGAATGAATCTGCCATAAAATTGAATAAGACCTAACAGACTTCTCACCTTTTTTTTAGTCTTAGGGATTGAGATGTTAAGTATCTTACTAGTATTATGGTCCTCTGTCTTTAGGAAACCATGACCAACTCGGTGGCCTAGGAAAGAAATTTCGCTAAAACCAATATAGGCTTTAGAGGGTTTCGCTGTCAGGTTGTGCTCACGCAAAGTAGACAGCAATTCATCTAACCCTGAATAGTGATCTTCCCAAGTATCGCTGAAAAGACAGATGTCGTCTAGATATGCAATGACATCTGACCGATAAGATAGGATTCGGCGCATCATGCGTACGAACGTAGCTGGTGCGTTCATAAGACCGAAAGGCATAAAATTCCATTGGAACAAACCTCTAGGTGTTGAAAAAGCCGTGAGAGGTTTGGCGCGTTCAGATAAAGGAACTTGCCAATATCCTTTAGACAAATCAAGTTTAGTGAAAAAATGAGATTTGGAGAGTCGAGTAAGTAGCTCTTCCAGTAAAGGCATAGGTTCGGCATCGAACTTCGTTACTTGATTCAATTTTCGATAGTCAACGCAAAGACGTATGTTATTGTCTTTTTTTACGCACAATAACCATCGGCGAAGAATATGCAGAGGTGGATGGTTCGATTATTTTCAAATCTATCATCTCATCCAACTCTTTCTCGACCTGTGCTTGAAAATGTATAGGTATAGGATAAGGTCTAACCCTAATAGGAGTATGGTCAGTTAGAACAATGTCATGTTGAATGACATTCGTTTGTCCAGGGATGTCAGTGAGTACATCCTGAAATGTTTGCAACATAGTTGAAACTTGTCGCTGTTCTCCTAGAGACAAATCAGGAGAGACAGTAACGTTCTTCCATGATTCACTGGAATGAAGTGGGATCATTGGAAGAGGAAGATTTACATCTGAAAAACTTGTTTCCTCATCCTGTATCACGGACAGTGATGAGTAATGACCATGTTGTACTGGAGAATTGTCCGTTGCTTGGAAAATGGGTTGCAAATAATCCGGACGTTCATGGAATTCAGTAAGCATATTGATGTGGAAGGTTTTATGCTTCCCATCAATATCGACAATATAGTCGACATCGGAAATTTTCGATATTATATCGTACGGACCTTTCCAAGAAATAAGTAATCTGTTTTCCCTACAAGGTAGTAATACAAATGCTTTGTCACCAGGACAAAGTTGTCGTAAGCATCTCTTCTTATTGGCAAATTGCCTTGCCTTCTGTTTCGCAAATTCAGAAGAAGAAGTTGCTAATTTGCATGCTTCGATAATTTTTTGTCTCAACGCGATGACATATTCGTAGGATGACTTTGTGTCATCGTCAATATTGTCAGATGTTATGAGATCGTGAAGCAACGACATAGGGCCACGCGGACGCGCGCCAAAGACGAGTTCAAAGGGAGAAAATCCCGTATGTTCATTGGGTACCTCTCTGTAAGCGAAGAGGGCCGCAGGTAAAACTCTGTCCCAGTCTTGAGGATGATCCTCAGTTATCTTCCCCAGTAAGTTTTTAAGTGTTCTATTAAGGCGTTCGACCATACCATTAGACATTGGATGGTAGATACTACTTAAAGATCTATCTATCTGCAGGGTAGACATTACTTGAGACATGGTATCTGATATTAGTTGGGTGCCATGGTCTGACAATATCTCTCCGGGAACCCCAGACGAGAAAATATAAGCCAAAGAGCATCTGCAATATCAGCAGTAGTAATGCTCTTCAGAGGAATAGCCTCTGGCCAACGTGTGCACATATCAACACACGTCAAGATAAACTGATGTCCTCTGGCAGACTTGATCTTAAATGGACCAATAATGTCTATGGCCATTTTTTGAAACGGCCGAATAGGAATGTCCGCCGCCTGAATGGGTGCAGCATGCCGTGGACCTTTGGATTTAACTTCCTGACATACTTTACAAGATCGACAATAAATACGTATGTCCTTGTTTACCAATGGCCAAAAGAAAGCCGCAAGGACTCTTGACTTAGTACGGGAAAAACCCATGTGTCCAGCACACTGAGAGTCGTGAGCGTGCTGCAAAATTTTAACTCTCAAATTCTTGGGAACCAGGATTTGAGAATGACTTGACGTAATGGAGTCTTGAACCATACGTACAAGTACGCCATTCTTCTTTGTAATCCACGATTTACGACTTGTGTCCTTATTCGGATCACCTTTAGTTGCAAGAATGAAGAATTTCTTCAGAGTGGGATCATCTTCTTGCTGTTTTTATAAACGAGTCACGAGAAATTACCAAGGGATTATCTTGGTTTATGCACTTCATTATCTTCAATAGATGAAGTTTGAGGCACATTAAGAGCCTGAGCTCTAGTGACTACAGCGTTAGCAATCTGCATGTTTTGCCTTTCCCACGTGGAAATTTGTTGCGGAGTGCATTCCTTGACTCCATGAATGCGACCGATGATGAGGTCAGCGATCGGATTCGGAAGAAGACATGCGTGTACATCTCCCGTAAAGAAAGGAGTAGCAATCCTAATGATAGCAGTAGAGTATTTCTCTAATGTGCCGCCAAATGTTACACATTTGACTACTTGTCCAGTGGCACGGGAAGGATCTACGAGTGACTGCCTAACACCAATTGTGGTGCATCCAGAATCAAATAGCACAGAGACTGGATTGTTATTCACTAAACCCTTATGTAAGACAAGAGAACCTCTTCCATCATGCGCGACTGATGCCGGAAGAGCAGGAAGAGGATGGCCACAGCTTAAAGTAGACACTGTGGTTGGCTCAAATAACGTTTTGCATTGGGGGCACTGAGATGCTCTCCCAAAATCAAAAGCGGCACATGCCATATTACTAGCATCATTATTATCTTTACTCTGTTTATAGGCTTCATGGGACTCTTGTTGTACAGAGTTTGCCTGAAAATGTGGTTTATGTCTTTTGTTTTGAGATCTACCTCGGTTATTATCACCTCTGTAGTTATTGTTACCTCTATTGTAACCCCTATTTGGGTTTGAGTCATAGTTCCCTTGGTTACCATTATCATATTCATTATAATGAGTATCTCTGTAATTATGATCTTGTTGACTCCAAGACGGATAACCCTGATAGTTTCTATAATTACTTCCTCTACGGAAATTCCTATAATTATGACCACCCCTGTGTCGAGAGCTATCAGGTCGTCTCCAGTTCTTTGAAGAAGAACCCTGAAATGATTGGTTACCTTGGTTTTGATAACTATTATGGTTACCTTTTTTATCAAATCTGTTTTGAGGTCCCTGAAATCTGTGTGAATAATTGGGATTGTATGGTGTTGCTGAAGCAACTGGCATACTCTCCTTAATCTTAGTGTTGCCAAAAGTCACGTCGGGGTGTGCAGTGACATATTGGGAACAATATTCTTCCATTTCTTTTAGAGATTTGGGTTTACGCTCATGTATAAATTCAAGGAAAGGTTTGTTCACACATGACATAATCTTATCTCTGAGCAACAAATCCATAAGTCCTTCATACGATTTTTCTGTTTTGGAAAGCTCAATCCAACGATCAACTGTGAGACGTGCCTTTGCAGTGAATTCTGAGAATTCTACACCCGTCTCAGGTACCATCGTCTTAAATAAAAGGCGATAGCCTTCCTCACTTAGCTGATATTTTTTTTATCAAAGCCGCCCTAATGACATCATAATTATCCTTATCTGCTTCTCCTACAAGGCATAATCTAGTCAAAGATTCACCTTTCAAGTTTTCTGATAATTGATTAGCGTATTGTGATTTATCCACATTATGTGTACGACAAGAACGTTCAAATCTATCCAGCCAGAATGTAATATCGTCACTGGACTGATTGAACGGTGGAACCTTAACCTTGTAAGTAGAAGGTTTACCATTACCACTAGATGCCTGATTAACATTACTCATACTTGTCAATCTCAATTTCTCCAACTCAAATTCATGTTCTCTTATTGCTTTTTTCTCTTCAGCATCTAATCTTTTTTGTTCAGCCTCCCTGTCTAATCTTTTTTGTTCAGCTTCCCTGTCTAATCTTTTTTGTTCAGCTTCACTGTCTAATCTTTTTTGTTCAGCCGCAGCTTCTCTTTCTAATTTTTTTTGTTCAGCTTCCCTGTCTAATCTTTTTTTGTTCAGCTTCACTGTCTAATCTTTTTTGTTCCGCAGCAGCTTCTCTTTCTAATTTTTTTTGTTCAGCTTCAAATCTCCTTTCCTCCACCTGCATCTGTAATTTCTTTTGTTCAGCAGCAGCCTCAGCTTCTCTTTCTAATCTTTTCTCTTCCGCCATAGCTTTTCTTTCTTCTGCAGCTAATCTTTTCTCTTCTGCCATAGCTCTTCTCTCTTCTGCAGCTAATGCTTTGTCATATTGAGCAACTGCCCATTGTTCTAATTGTTGACCAGTTTTATCAAGGGCTTTCCCTTGTATAATGAAGTATTCTAATGTAGACATGGTGTCTAACAATAATACTAATCACCTGAAATAATAATAATACCACAAGTTCTCAATGACTTGATTAATCAGTATACTATCCCAATATCTGTGGGTCACAAGCCTTTAATAAGGTCTTGTATAATAGTAATAATAATCAGGTACTGGTTTATACCATAATCCAAGTGCAGTGCACAGGCAATTGTGTCTTATGAAATATACCTATATAAAACATATGTCAACCAACAGAATACATAAAGTATAAATAGGACTGACAATACAAGAACGTTTGCAGAAATCAAAATAAATCAAATAGGGAAATCAATGAAAATAATCACTGAATCTGCAAAGAATAACAACACCAATGACGTCACAATATATGAATACAAATTGTGAATAGAACTGAAAGATAGAAAAGAGTAGACCAACAAATTACAAACAACTCAAAACAAAACTAAAGAACAAAGAAATATTACAAAAATAACAATAATTACAGTCTCCACAGCTAACACAAAAGCAACAGTTGTCGCAGCAAATTTTCAATCAAGAAAATTGCACCTATAGAAAACGCCCACAACGGACCCTCTATGACGTGGGATATTCTGTTGTGAGGACGCCGCCCAACCTTAAACACAACCCGCTGACATAGAAACTAACATACTATACAAACAAATAACATGTAAACATAAATATATATAAATTATGTGTATGATAGTATGTGTTGCAAAATAGGCTCAGTTTTACAGTAATGGCAAAGTTATTTTTATGAACATAAACAAACTGCCACTTTATTCAATTAAACATTCTGGCCTTAAATATTAAAGTTCATATATGGAAAACAAGAAGATCCATCGATGAAAATAGGACTTCTTAGTACACAAATACTGTCTTCCTGTTAACATTGACAAGAATTGATCCAACTGTTCTGTGAAACTCTGTAATGTCTAATGTAAAACTGTCAACAACGCTGGCCTACATACTGCATTCACTTGACAGGTCACGTGACGAAGTGTTGACAAAGAGCAAACCAATACTGCAAGTGTGTCGTATCAGCCACAGGAAACGGTCTGGTATCGGTAATCTGTTGACTTCTGAACTTCTGCGAGGTCAAACCCAGAAAGCTGGTCCACCAGTTGATAAGGGTGATAATGTTGGATTTTTATTCCCGTTAATGATATCCACCAAAAGATAGATATAAGTGGATGGAAGCAGACATCATCATCATCATCAGTTGATAAGATCTCTATGGTGTTGTTTGCTCCACTGTAGTGTATGGAATGTCAACTTGACCTACGCAGTGGTGTGTAGACATGGATTGAGTGTACAATGTGCGAATGATGATAAGGGTTCGTGTTGTTGACAAATGTTCTTTTCTCACACTCATGTATGACTGGAAGTCATCGACACCAACGACTGTGTACCTTTTCTAAAGTTTAATTGGACGTACACACTCGACAGCACAGATAGTGACAAATCACAGGTTGGCATAATACATCATAGTACAGTGGATAAATGGTCTTGCAATGTTATGTTACATGGGCACTCATGTAGATTAATATTATAATGGACTGTCAGTAGCCAAGCCCTCAGCATCGCCCATACATATAAATCATCTGACTTCACTGACTGAATACGTCAGCTTATAAACAATATTTCAGATGGCTTCTAAACCTAATCTCGTTTAGCGACGATTCTCCCACATAATGTTCAGCACATATTTTTTTCATATAATAATATTGAACCGCTAATAACGGGTTCTCATGTGTAGCAGTGATCTCTGGACTAAACAAGCGATAATACGGGCATCCCCTTTCTCTTCTTGAAAGTCGCTACATGTTTTGGTTCCAAGATGGCTTCACTCGTGAACTGTCACTCACGTTTGGATGCAGATAATGAATCTGTCCTAAAGTTAGTCATTCATAAAACATTGCATTGCTCTGTAGATTTGATCATGAACAATTGACTGCATTCTACAGAATATAGTGCTGCTAGGAATCGAAGTCGTTTTCATCGAGTCAAATATATTCTCTTAGACATTCAAATCGTAACTATCGAAAATGGTGGCTTCGATCGAGAGTTCATAAGAGTGTCTTTGATTACCTTGGTAGAGGAAATATGAAACTGCCATTCCTTGGCAATATGAATAAACACTGGGGTAAAGCATACACGATAGGTTTAGACGACTATCACTTTCCCCACAAATACTGAGATCACTTTTTCCCGGCGACAGGCCGACATAGGAAAACACACACAGTCCCTATCAGGACGAAGCCAAATCACACCACACTCTAGCGACACATCCGCCGAATAGCCTTTGACCTCTCTAGAGACAACAGAACATATAGTTCGACTTAGATATGTAAAGATATACAGATATAAGACAGACTCGTCCTACTCAGACAAACAATACACATAAATTCAGGCCATAGATATTCTGAAGCAAGAACAATCTATTATTACCCAAACAACGAATAAATCGCAGTAAAATGGATTTATCCGCGGAGTTTGATCGAAGAGATGGCACAACTTTCAAGGGAAGTAACTCAATAATGACTTTCCCTTAAGCACAAAAAAATTACCTATGTATAATATTGTAAGATATCAAAGACTGCACGTAACAGCGGGTTCAATGTAAACCTTCAGAAACCCCCCGGAAATTCCACGGGGCGGGTTCAATGTAAACCTTCAGAAACCCCCTGGAAACTGCACGGGGTGGGTTCAATTTAAACCTTCAGAAACCCCCCGGAAACTCCACGGGGCGGATTCAATTTAAACCTCCAGAAACCCACCGGAAGCTCCACGGGGCGGGTTCAATTTAAACCTTCAGAAACCCCCCGGAAACTCCACGGGGCGGGTTCAATGTAAACTCTCAGCTCCCCAAGGAGCATAAGCTCTCAATAAACGTGTGTTAAGTTCTCCTGTCACGTGCAATCAGCTCAACGTCTTTCCATGTCTTCCTCATTTTGTCCATACCTGTCTAGTGTTCATACCTGTCTAGTGTTCATACCTGTCTAGTGTTCGCTTCTTCATGTGTTTATCTATCTCTTTCTACCTCTCCTGCCCTGGAAATTCCAAGACATGTCTGGCAACGCATCGCTGAAATATTAATGTGAATGACCAAAGCAGACGTGGAACAAGGAAGAGACAATATAAATGTTGAAGAGCTCCGCACGATCATTGAAGACTTCGGGTTTTCCCGATTATCACGGGTTGCCTCTCCTGCTTTGCAGTAGTGGTCCAACATTGACCAAAACCCAAGAGTATCTAATATTGGCTTCCAAGGTATGTACCTGCGCGCAAGATTACTCTTGGCAGAGATGTAGATAGAAGATTAATGAGCTTCTACCTTAAGAGAGCATTCACAAAATAATTCCAGAAGTCACGAACAATGTTGCATTGGGCTGAACAATTGTTAACGCATTATATCTTGTCCCTCGGCTTTTGTGAAGGATTTTAAGCAATGGTTTAGCCCGTTAAGCCCCCAGTTGATGTAATCCAACTAATGCCCTCTTATAAGTGATCTCTCTTGCTTTCATACTTCTAATGACTGAATAAATAATTATTTGTTTAGTTTAAAATAACATACAACCAATTTAATAGTCAAATAGTTCAACAAGTTAAAATAAGGATTAAATGGGGGTGAAAGGTAAATATAATTTTTCCTCACAGAGGTTGGATCGGGGCGCTATCAATGTCCGTGTTTTGCTGTTGTCTGTGACAAAAAAAAAACGTAACTCCAGATGAGTCCTGCAGCTGTGGTTCATCAATTCTGTGATGGCGGAAGCCTTCTCCACACTCTCTTCCACTGTAGACGGTTAAGGTGGATGCTTTTCCCTCACACTAGCGGCGTGAATACCACAAATTGTCTCATGGTTTGTAACCACGAACTTTAGACAAATAGAAAGAAACAAATGCCTGCTAAGTACATTTGTTCGCCCTAAACTGACAGGCCCATTGTCATGCGCTCTACCCATCAATGTTAACCTCTCAGAAGAATTAAATTCCCAAGGACAAAGTGTAACTCAACACAATCTCCTTGCACAGATTAAGATTTGACACAGCTCTGTATTAGTAGCTTCGAAATCACTTAGGTCTGGAAATTAGAGTTAATTCCTCTGACGGCGGGTGTTCTGCAAAATCCTTAATCTGGGAAAGCCTTTGTTTAATTCCTCTATGACTTGGTCTGGGAAATTAGAATTAATTCCTCTGACGGTGGGTGTTCTGTGAAGGCCTGGGAAAACTTTTGTTAAATTCCTCTATGACTTCTGATCAAATTCCTACGATTCCAGTCTTGTTAATTAAAGTCCTGGCCCCTTTAAGTTTCCAGTCTTGTATTAAAATGCGGATTTACTTGTGAATTACAAAGTTGCCCAATACTCGATCTGTTACTTATAGTTGAGGAATTTCTAAGTCCAATGTCTCCTTTTTCTTTCTTTCTTTTAGGAGTCGCTGATTGGACTTGTGCGCAGCAGTCTCTCTGTGTGATCTGTGTCTGTGTTTTCATCACACTATATTCTCAGTTCTTAGTGCAAATCACAGATTGCACATCCGACTAGTGTGCCAATAGAATTCATTGTATATTCCGGCTCTCACTTCAAACCAATCAAATCTCTCTAGCCCTGTGTTGGGTGTTTCACTTAAAATATCCCCTTGCGTGTTTCAAAACATTAAATTTAATATCCACGCGTGTCCTCTTCAGTGATGCCATATCGTTGCGTAAGACTTCTGGCTGCATCAATATGGCTCTCACCCTATTGTGACCATGTGTTCCAGGCGTAACGTCTACAAATGTTGAGTTTCTAGACAGAATATCTGAGATAATTACACACAGGGGTGGTCTAAGCGGAAACAAATTACGCATTAGACCTGTGTTTCGCTTGTCGGATCTGCGCCAGATTAGCTACACCATATGGGGTTCTATTCATAGACCGCCCACGCTGCAAGCTTGAATAAACAGGCATAGTCGCTTTGAAACGATGGTCAGCCTGATAATACGTGATAAAATATTATCGCTGCCTGGGTCAATAAACCTGGCGTAACACAAACAGTCGAGGAGTGAAGTGTTAGAGACTTAACTCTACTGATCCAACGTAGAGAGCAAAAATGAATGACAGGGCAAAAATTATGCCAAATAAAAACGATGATCGGTGAGAGAAAAATGACAAAAAATAAGTGATACTGTCGGAGTGAATTAAAGAGTGAGAGAGCGCACAAAAGTACATGCACAAAGTAAGACGTACCGTCACACCGATAGAGCGTTCCATCAATCATCGTTGCGCAGTCTTTATGAAAGAAGTAAAATGTGCGTCGTTAAGGATGACGTCTAAGTAAAAGTGTGACGTTAGTTGGAGAGTTGACGTTGAACGTAATCAACAACGTCTCTCGCTTATCCCGAGATCTTCATGAAAGATACTGGAGGATCGAGTTAACGTTAATGGTAATCCCATAGCAGAAACTGCCATATGGGAGTGAAGTGTTAGAGACTTCACCATAATTGGTCTAGTTTTTTTATGAGGTGGGGTGACCAGTTTGTCTCCTCGCAAACTTTGCCTTCTCTTACTTACGAGCAGAGTTAGGTATCCATTTACAGCTGGAGCGTGACGCTACCAGACTTTGATCTTGGAAACTGGTAAAAGTGCCGCGATAGGAAAACCCTCTAACCGCTTCGCCAGTCGCATAATGAGCGCGATATAACAATCAAATTCCAAACAGTTTCACCTGTTTTTGACGTTCAGCTGAATACGGAAAACAGGCTTTTAGCCATGTCTCCCGAGGCCATCATGTCTTGAGCAATCCACTCAAGTTCTTTCCCAGTCGGCTTTATCCTTCTTATGTCTGTCTCAAGTTCTTTTGTCCATTCGCTCTTGGGTATGCTTCTGCTCATTCTATGCTGGGATTTCAGGACAATAACTGTCTTGTGGGCGTTATTAACTGGCTGCATCAATATAGATAAGTCATTTTCACCCTCAACGTCTTTTTCTTACTTTCGTTACATCTAGGATTTGTCCAAGAATTCTTTTCATTACTTTCTCAATGATGATTCTTTTGTGCCATGTTTAATCGGCCTAATTTACGCAAACACTAATTAGCTCCCTGTTTATATTATTGTTGCTGTCCTCCGTGGTTCTAGGGACTACAGTAGGGAAGAAGTTGACTTTTGAATTGAAACTTATTTTCATAAAACTTCACCTCATTCAACATCATCAACCTTCAACTGCTTAAGGTGCATAGTCCTTTAAACAACTCTAGCAAAGCGTTCCTGTCCTGTGCCGTCAGCTTCTTCGTCTTCCTGCTGCCTTTCATGACACCCTCCAGTTCTCTTCTTCGTGTGTTTTTCGGTCTGTCTTGACCTATTTTACGAGCCGCGATAGCGCAGTTGTTAGTGCACTGGCTTCCTAGCTCGGTGGTCCATGGTTCAATCCCCAGTTAAGGTGGGATTTTTTAGACCGCAAACGGCTTCGGGGTCGACCCAGCCTCATGAATTGGGTACTAGAACAACTCTAGGAAGGTTAACGCGGCCGGTGTGATGCTAGCCATATCACCCCCTAGTGTGCCGATGGTCAAGAAAATACGGGCATAACACCGCATTACCAATATGCCTCATTAGGTGTGTAACGGGATCCTTTACTTTTTTTTTTCCTTTTCACCTAGTCTACCCTGGGGTTTCCAGAACAAGGACTGCCTTGTAATGAATTCAACATGTTCCCTCAACTTGTCAGCTTGATAGTGTGAAATTAAAATAACTAAGTGCTCTACAACTTTTGTCTGCATTGATGAAGAAAGATAAGAGAATAGATACGAACGACAGTAACAAAAATAATGATACTCATCGTCATAACCTGGACTGTGGATTCGTAGTCGGTGTCGTGAAGACGGTCGTTCTTTAGTGCAGTTGACGTCGGAGTCGGTGAAAATGCCTGGACTCCAAATTTAGGGACATTTGATTAGTAAAAAAACTATAGTCGGAGTCCGGAGTCGGAGTCGGACTTACAAATTTCAGGAGTCGGAAAATTTGTTGGCCCTCATAACTCTATAGATCCCTGTGGAGCATAGGCCTTCAACAAATGTTCACCTCAGCACTTCCTGTCCTGTGGGATTCATTCATGGTTATAACCAGAGTCGGCGCTTGGGCGCTGCCAATTGTGCGGCCGCACTCGCTCCGTCTTCAGGGGGCGACGAAATTTTTTGTTAATTCATAAATAATAGCGTGATCCAACCCAAGAGTATAAAACTGACCCTCATAGGAGATACAATACCATACGGCACAATGGCGCCAAAACAAGACCTTGCGCCACTTTGAATAGCTTTTTCGGCCCAGCTCTAGTTGAAATTTGACAGGGGGATGATTCACCAAACCCAGGGGTCCCCAACCTTTTTTCTACCCACATGTTGCAGGCTTTCTTTTATGGGCTAAATTTGTATGATATAGTGTTCTTCTTCTGTCTATCGCAGAATATTATATTCTGCTGCAACAGTGGGTTCAATTTGAGTTTCGTGCAGATTAGTGTGAGCGTTTAGCAATAAACTTCATTTCTTATTCAATATTTCGTTGTGTTCTATTATTTCTTTGAATTCCCATTTGTTTGGCAGAGTTTTACATTTTGACCAACACGTTGAATGTTAACTTGGAAAGATGTATGCATTTTTCTTCTTTATCTGCTGAACAACAAAGTCTTATTTTTATATATTCTTATTTCTTTTGATGATGTACTCACCGATCTACCAGGTCGTACGTCTCTTATCTCCCACGACATAATTCTTACTGACTCTCATCCTATAAAACTGAGACCTTATACTTTGTCTTTACATCATAAAGATCGAGTTGAGAAAGAACTTAAAGAAATGATACGGTTAGGAGTAATGTCTCCGTCAGGATCACAATACGCTTTTCCAATGGTGATTGTGAAAAAGAAGGATGATTCTTTACGTATTTGTATTGACTTCCGGCGTATGAACAGCATTAAGATTACGGATGCTGAACAAATGCCATTGTTAGAAGATCTACTATCTCAGGTTTCATATGGTACTTACTTTAGTAAATTAGATGTGTCGAAAGGATATTGGCAGATCCTTCTTGCTGAACATGCCAAAACTTTCACGGCGTTTACGACTCCATTTGGACTTTTCCAATGGAATGACATGTGCTTCGGCCTTGTAAACGCTCCTGGAATGTAGAAACAGTACAAGTTATAGGAGAAACAGACTATTAGAAAGCACGAGCTTCCGATCGGCAGAGCGGTTAGAGCGCTGGCCTCTCACGGTAAAGTTACAGGGTTTCAGGTTCGAAACCTGGTAGTGTCACGCTCCTATCTTCTTCTTTGATCTTAGCCGCCGACTGTCAAAGCAGTCAGTGGCCATTACGCTTGGTGGCGTCTTGACGCTCCTATCTACCCAGCTGTAAATGGATGCCTGAATCTGCTCTTGAGCTAGGAAAGGCATATGAAGAAAGGAGGGGATGTTGTCACTCCACTAGTAAAGCTGGACCTATTATAATGAAGTCTGCAACACTTAATTCCCGTGTTTTTTAACCAATTAATTTTTAAAAGTTAGTAAAATATCACATAAATAGAGCGTTATTTAGATTTGTTTCAGTTTATCTTCTGGCATCTATCACAGAAACCGAGGCATGTACCAAAAGCGAAGGAAGAGAACTCATGTATTCTCACCACGACGTCTGCTGTTCATGGTTGTGTGTGGTTTCTTGCTATTCATCCCTGGCCTAGCACTGACGATAGTGGGTCTACAGAACAGAGAAACAGACTACGAGGGAATGGGCTCGGCTCAGAAAGTGTGAGAGATCTGTGCTGTTTCATTGTGTGTAGGCAGTGGTGGTTTTAGATTCTGCAAGGCCCCAGGCAAACGTATATTTGCTAGACCCCGTTTTAAATAAATTCCTTTTGTATCGACAAGCATATGTTTGCGCGCAAGGCCCCTAAAAGCACGGTCTTATGACAGGATTTCTTAACCTGCGGAACACGGACCACTTTAGGGTCCATGAATGATTTTTTGAGGGTCCGTTTAAAATTTAACGTTTTTCATTACGCTTTTATGTACACTCCAATAAGAGAGCCCAGAGCCGTCATCAGACAATCAAGGGGGTCCATAGCCTTCATCGGGCAATCAAAAAGGGTCCAAAGCCTTCTTCAGACAATCAAGGGGTAATAGCCTTCATCGGACAATCAAGGGGTAATAGTCTTCATCGGACAATCAAGGGAGTCCATAGCCTTCATCAGAAAGTCAAGGGGGTCCATAGCCT
>JAMPIV010010645.1:30000-100000 GCA_024509875.1 Oreohelix idahoensis
TCCCTTCTTTTTTCTTCTTCTTCTTACTAACCACCTTTTCCCGTCAGGTTCTTTCTTCTTCTTCTTCCTTCTTCTTCTTCTTCTTCTTTAAACCTTTACTTCTCTTCTTCTCTTTTACCTTCTACCCTTCTCCTTTTCTATCTTCTTCTACGTTTCTTCTTTCTTCTACTACTTCTTTCTCTTCTTCTCAATTACTTCTTCTAACCTTCTTCTTCTTTCTTCGTCTTCTTCTTCCTTCTCTTCTTCTTCTTCTTCTTCCTTCCTTCTTCTTCTTTTAACCTCTTCTTTTTTCCCTTTTCTTCTTCTCTTCTCTTCTTCTTCTTCTTCTACACCTCTTCTTCTTCTTCTTTTTCTTTTCTTCTTTTTTCTTCCTTCCTTTTCTTCTCCTTTTTCTTCTGCCCTTCTTCTTTTCTTCCTTCTTCTTCCCCTTCTATCCTTCCTCCTCCTTCCCTTCTTCTTCTTCTCTTCTCCCATTTCTTCTTCTTCTTCTTCTCTTCTTCTTCTTCTTTCTCTTCTTCTCTTCTTCTATACTCTCTTCTTCTTCCATTCTTTCTTCTTCTTCTTCTTCTTCTTCCTTTCCTTCTTCTTCTTCTTTTCTCTCTTCTTCTTCTTCTTCTTCTTTCTTACTTCTTCTTCTTCTCTTCTCTTCTCCTTCTTCCTTCTTCTTTACTTTCTTCTCTTCCAAACTTCTTCTTCCTCTTCTTCTCTTTTCCTTCTTCCTCTTCTTCTTACTCCTTCTTCTTCTCCCCCCCTCCTCTTCTCCTCTTTCTTTTCTTACTTCTTTCTTCTTCTTCTTCTTCTTCTTTTTACATCTTCCCCTATCTTCAAGTTTCTTCTTCTTCTTCTCGTCTTCTTCTCTTCTTCTTTCTCTTCTTCTTCACTACTTCAACCTTCTTCTCTGAACCCTTCAGTGCTCTTCCCTTGAAACTTCTTCTTCTTCTTCTTCCTTTCTTCTTTTTTCTTCTCTTTTCTTCTTCTTCTTCTTTCTTCTTTTCTTCTTCTTCTTCTTTCTTTCTTCTTCTCTTCCACTCTTCTTCTTCTTTTTCTCTTCTTAGTCCTTCTTCTTTCTTCTTCTTCTTCTCCCTTCACTTCTTTCTTTTTCTTCTTTCTTTTTCTTAAATTCTTCTTCTTCTTCTTTCTTCTTCTCCTTCTCTTCTTCAAACAATTCTCTTCTTCTTCCCCTTTTTTCTTCTTCTTCTTATCTCCTTCTATCTCTTCTTCTCTCTTCTTCCTTCTTCTCCCTTCTTTCTTCTTCTACTTCCTCTTCTTCTTCTTCTTCTTTCTCTTCTTCTGCTTCCTCTTCTTCTTCTTCTTCTTCTTCTTCTTCTTCTTCTTCTTCTTCTTCTTCTTCTTCTTCTTCTTCTACTTCTTCTTCTTCTTCCGCTTTTCTATTTTCTTCTTCTTCACGTAACATGCCCGGTGTACTTGGTGATTATGTCTCTTTATAACTTTCCGTCTCCAATATTGTTTATCAATTTTGTTGTTGACTTCATTCTTCTTCTTCTTCTTCTTCGTTCGCCCTGAAAAGGACGGTGGTTGCGTTGTGTCTGTTTACGCCTAAGCTGTGATATCTGCACCTTTCGGTCGACACATCCGACTTCTGCACGGCATTTTTTAGGACCGGGTTTGCCTTCCCATTTCGATCCACACTCGCTCAGCCAGACTGCACAGCTGCAGACTGTTTCCAGGACCACCACGTGGTTCATTCCATGTCATGATGTCTAACTATGTAGTATATTCTCTTTTGGTCGGCCCTATCTCTTTTTCCTTCAGTATTTTCTGCTCTCTCTCTCTATCTCTCTCTCTCTCTCTCTCTCTCTCTCTCTCATTCTCTCTCTCTCTCTTTCTGGATTCGGGTTTTAGATTGTGGTCAGTGCGGACGTGTTTTTATTTTGCTCTACAATTTGGACATTTTATTCTAAGTTGTTCACATTTAATATGGATGGTTTATATACCCCTGTGTCAGCGTTTTGCTTGGACTTACAATGAAATTGTTCATTCTGTAATTGTGTTAAATTCACTTGTAAATATTGTGTTTTTCTCTTTATGGAATGACGGTAGAAGCGTTCATCGTGTGGTGCCACCATTTTTCGATATATCGAGAATTACTTTAACCGTAGTACTATCTTCAGTTTTAGTAACACATTCCAAAGTGTAACTGTGACCCTGTGGCTAGGATACAATGGACTATGATAAATCGCAGGCCTTGTCCGCCTTGTAGCATGTAATGTGATATGGCGAGCGGGGAGAAACGCGTCCTTTCAGGGACAATAAAACCACCACGAGATGGCCGATTACGCCCTTCGACAGTAGCTAAGAGTTACTCTCTTAACCGGGGAAAAGCAATACAAAGAAAATTAATTGCTTGGAATAGCCCTCCTCATCTGACCATCAAGCAAACGAACAATGGTCAATGTTGTTCTGTTGAATTCCATAATAGCCAACACTACGAAATTTTCAAACGCACTTGCTTAGAGTACTACCGAAACTGTTCTATTGAAACTCGGAGCGATCAACTAGATGCTATTGTTGAGGACAAAATAAGCACCGACCTCCTCACAATACATCTGTATCACACAAGAGATAAAATTTTAGTTCAAGGAGCGACAGAGTGTGTACAGACATGGCTAGACGTCGAATTTTGTCACCTCCAAAGATCAGCTCTAGATAAGACCATGATTGTACCACACAAAACTGATCTTGCCTCTCCACCAACAATCACAGGAGACATGCCTGCCAACTTACAATCTCAGCTAACCATTGAAACCAGTCCACCTATCATCACTCCAATAATTGTGCAAACTGGAGAGGAATCCAACGAAAATGTTTCTCTTTCAAATGATGATATTCCAAAACGTACCCTGGAATTAGCAGCATCTACCCTTAATACAAATATTCCTACAGATAATCTAGATATAAATCACTCGCCCAGTGCACACGAGACACACCCATCATGCACCAAAGACACTGTTACTAAAAGAATAATGCCTATCCACAAACAGCTCCTAGCTATTGAGTACACTAAGGAGCAAGACAGCCCCGAAGTGCGAAGTCTAGTAGAGGGAACAGAGAAGCGCTGCTGTCAGGCGATGATTACCGTCCTTGAAAGTTCAGTGAGAAACATCATTGCTGAACTCAAACAAGACCTGGACAGCTCATTCAAAAGAGAACTTGACGCACTCAGGCATGAGGTCAAGTCTCTCAGACAAGAAAACACAAGGCTGATAAATAGAATAGACCAAATACAAGAAGCTTCAGACAGTAAAAACAAGAACGGTGGTGTCCAAAACCCTCAAATATCGGGTCATCCAATTACACCACAAACATCACCTGCTCCGTTACTCTCTCAACCTCAAACACCCGTTCCTGAAGACAAAATATGCCCACGACATCACAAGCTTGAAAACAGCCAACAGAGTATTAAAAACAAAGAACGAAAAGAAACATCACCAAATAAGACTTACCCGATTGAGGTAAAAATTAGTCATCGTACTGAAAACCTACCAAGACAACACACACAAGTAGATCCCGAAGCAACAACGGCAACGGAACATGAAAGAACACAACAACCGACACAAAAATCCGCTGAAGACCTCCAGCAAGAAGAACATCAATGGCACCAACAACACCGTCGTGCACGACCTCAGCCACAGCACCATCGACACATACCACACAACACACATCACATCATTATTGGGGACTCACTGCTAAAAGGTATTCACAGTGACAGAATGTCAACAACGCCAGAGGACATTGTCACAGTAATACCACTACCAGGAGCTGGAATAGTGAAAACGACCAATGAAATCAGCCATCTCAACAGAAATACTAACATAAGGAAAACAACAGTACACGTAGGGATAAACGATAGCACAAATGGATACACCATTAACCCATTAGACATCTCCAGAATGATTGACAACATAAAACAAAAATTCCCAAACACCTCCATATTTATCTCGTCAATAATTCCACCCAGCTATGGTCAAGCACGCCAAACTGTAGATATCAACAACAAGGTGCTATATAATTTCTGCACTAAACATCACATTTCTTTCATAAACAACACACCTTTTTTCACATCAAAGTCAGGTGCACCAAAAAAGATGCTATATATAGATCAAGTCCACACTTCTAAGCTAGGGACGAGCTACCTAGCCAAAAATTTAAAGTTCCCCGAGAGGACTCACCACAAACACACATATTCGTCAGTCAGTGACACAAATTACACACTAAACACTCATCGTCATCCTCAGGTAATACTCATTTATCTAGCAAAGCTACACCTACTCCCATCCTCCACCCTAATCTTTATAACCAAATGTTTCCCCCATTACCCACACTACAGACACCCCCCGCCACTACCTGCTCGACAGGCACAACTGGACAGATGGAAAGACTGGGCTACAAGTATGACCCGTTCTTCCTCTACATCAAGTAACCACAACACAGGAACTACAGCTAGGAAATTGGACTTTCTTCATCCTGTTTCTAGCCGCCAAGAATGCCACTCTCATAGTTCGTATGTGCTACATCAGCTTAGGCAGTATAGCCCAGAAGTATTGATGCAGGCATTTCAGATGTCTTTATACGACTTTTCAGAACAAAATTCAGCGCACAAACACCAAGCTGTTGCAGATAAACTCACTTAAAAGCTGTATTTCAAACCAGCTTGGAGCTTAGTTCCCAGATTGACGCCTTCTCTCCGACTGCACCTTTGTTTATTCGTGTTGAGGAAAATTAGGAAATCCTCATAAAATTAACAAGCGTGGACCTTTAACTGAAAAGATGAATTCTCTACATTGACTGTGGTTGAAGTCAAAATAGTCCTGTGTGCCGCACTTTTTGCAAAAGATTAAGATACGGTAAACAGTGTCCACGGACTTTAGAGAAATCTATTGCAGTGTATATTTTATAACTTGTTTACAATTTTGTATTAACCATTGTGTACTAACTTTATTGCTTCTTACTCATTCCTACTCCCCTCATTCTTTCTTTCCTATTGACTATTATCATGTCCGATTGCAAAAACTCAAATCAAAATATAGGCAATATCACTAATTCCTGGCTTAAACTATCAGGGCTTAAAATTGGTCATTTAAACATTTACCACCTGCTAGGTAAGCTTCCTGAAGTCTCCACCTCTCTCCAACAAAACTTCCACATATTTGGTTTTTCTGAAACCCGTCTCAATGACAAAATTACAGATGAAGAAATTAGGATTAATGGATTCACCACCATTCGCAGGGATTCTAACAGACAACATGAAACAGGGCTAGTTATATACATCTCAACATCTCTTCAGTACAGACGCCGTGATGATCTAGAACATACTGGCATTGAATGTATATGGCTGGAAATAAAAACTCCCCAACCTGACCCCCGTTTTAATTGGTTACCTGTACCGAAACCCTAGCTCTTCTGCTGTATGGTTTGACACATTCTCACGAATGATAGACAACGTTTGGGCTTCTTCGAAGGAAATTATTCTACTGGGAGATTTCAATATTGACCTTCACAAATCGAACAACACGTGGAATGATATCACCATCTCATACAACCTCACACAGTTAGTCAATCAACCCACGAGAGTAACAGATTCATCATCTACACTAATTGATCATATCTATACGACCTGCCCAGAAAACATTGTAGAATGCACAGTTACACGGACAGCATTAAGTGACCACTATCCTATTTGCTGTACCTGCACGAGAAAAGGATTCAAAGCACCTAAAACGGAACATATCACAGTCCATTACAGGAATTTCAAAAACTTTAACCTTCAATTATTCCTACAAGACCTACAAATATCCCCTCTCTCATACGTGTACCAACTTCCCTATCCAGAAGAAGCCATAACATACTGGACACAAACTTTTAACAATGTATTTGACAAACATGTTCCTATAAAGCAAGTTCGTGTTAAAAATATCAGAAAGACCCCATGGATAACAAACGAAGTATTATCAACAATGAGAGAGCGGGACGAAGCACATAAGCTCAAAGATTTCAGCAGGTATCGGATGCTTAGAAACAAAGTACAATACCTCATTCGTCAGGAAAAGAAACTACATTTCAGAAAGATGATTCAAGACAAAGCAAACAGTAAAGAAGTCTGGGCAGCCATTAGAACACTAACACACAAAACAAAGTCACTAAACTCTTTACCAAAAAGCTGCTCCCTCACGGCTACTCATTTTAGTAACCACTTCAAAACAGAAATTAACCATCTCAAATCGACACTAAAGCCAATGGACTGCGATATTAGTAAACTGACCGCCTTCTGCAACACTGAACATACCATAACAGATCTTAGAGATATTCCTTTTCTAACAGTACACGAAGTTCTCACATATATCTTGGCATTAAAAAAACAACAATTCATCTGGTCTTGATGGTATCAGCAATAAGATTCTACGTTACGCTTCCCCCATCAATTGCGCTCCTTAACCTATGTGTACAATCAATGTATTGCACACAACTACTTTCCCACAGCATTTAAATCTGCCAAAGTGTATCCTCTCTATAAATCTGGCTCACATAGCGATCCCAACAGTTACAGACCAATATCCCTTCTATCATCTCTTTCAAAACCACTAGAGAAACACATTTACAACACCACATTTCAACACTTAACAACAAACAAACTGCTCATTGAGAGCCAGTCAGGTTTCAGACCCAAACATTCCTGTCACGCAGCTATCTCCAAAATGGCAGATAACTGGCTGTCGAACGTAAATGATGGGAAATTAGGTGGTGCTGTTTTTGTTGACTTCAAAAAAGCATTTGACATGATTGACCACACTATCTTGGTTCAAAAGTTGGAAACCCTCAGAATAGGCCCTAATCCATTAAAAACATCATCAAATCATTCCTGGGAGATCGACAACAGTTAGTGCTTCACAACAACTCGACATCAGATTTCTCGAAGATAGATACAGGAGTACCGCAGGGCTCTATTCTTGGGCCCCTACTCTTCGCAATGTTCATCAACGACCTACCACTACATCTAAAATATTCAACATGTGACCTCTTTGCAGATGATTGTACTATCTACACTAGTGACAATGACTGCGTGGCACTTGAAATGACTCTTCAATGCGATGTAGACAATCTAACAAAATGGAGTAATATGAATCGTATGCCATTAAACACAGCAAAAACGAAATCTATGTTGATTACCACCAGACAGAAACTCCTAAACTGCACCAAAAGATCGCTACAGGTACACGCGGAATCAATACAAATTGAACATGTAACAGAACACAAAGTTCTAGGAATCACGATTGACCAGCACTTAACGTGGAACTCCCATGTACGGAATTTAACCAAACACTTAGCTCAAAAGACGTACCAGCTAGCCAAAATAAAACACTTCTTAGACGCAGACACTAGACTATTGTTCTACACCTCACATATACAGACACATCTAGATTACTGCTCTACACTATGGGATGGTTGCCCTGCTTCCACCTCAAAGAGACTGCACTCCCTGCATAAGAGAGCAATACGTCTGATCACCGATAATCGCACGATATCACACACAAGGACAGGAAAAGAACCCACAATACTGTCCCTGAAAAAACGTCTTCTCTACAACAAAGCCAAGCTGACTCACGCAATTCTATCAAACAATGCTCCGCCGTACCTACGATCATTGTTTCAAACCAGTAGAAGAGAGGGACTACAATTACATCAGTTACGTCTGCCCAAACCTAGGATCGACCTGTTCACACAGAGTCTAGCCTACTCTGGAGCCTACTTATGGAACAGCCTTCCACACCACCTAAAAAGCCTACCTACACAATATTCATTTAACAAAGCACTTTTCAAACACTTCCTAAACACTGATTACACTAGTCAACAAATTTTCAAAAGTTTTTTGTACCAGAAATTAAATATACCATTTCTTATTGATTTTGACATGCTGATTTCAAATATCATAATGAAATTCACCAATTGGCTCTGGGTTTTTTTTTTTAATGATGAATTTACATTACAGTAATACAAATAATGTATGCTTGTTTAATTCTCTGGGGTGAACAGCTAGTCTTTCTACTTTAGCATTATAAAAATTGTGGTTACATATTCAATTAATTGATATTTCAACATAAAATGATAGAAAAAAATAAAAACATTATTTAAAGTTCACATATCATGTTTTAAAAAGGCACATTTGAACCCATTCCGTCATTATTCAGTCGCTGTTCGAGCTCTCTTTGCTTGCTTCTTGTAGTCAATCGATGTGGTGTCTCTTGTCACAGTCCAACAGTAATCAGCAAGCATTGAAGGGCTCCAATTGCCTTAATACCTTGTCTCCATAGCAGCATTGTCCTGGTAAATCGTTCCCCATGCTCATCACTGACCGCTCCACAGTTTGACGTAAAGAAATCCAGATGAGAATCCAGAAAATGAATTTTCAAAGACATGTTGCAGCCAAGACTCTTATACTTCAGAAGGAGATTTTCTACAATTTCATTGTAATTATCAGATCTGTTGTTTCCAAGAAAATTGTCCCCACTGACTTAAATGCTAGCCATGCTGCTTTTTCCTTGCCATGCAACACGCAAAGAAACTCGTCATCATGAAGAAGGTTTTGAATTTGCGGACCAACAAATACCCCCTCTCTTATTTTAGCTTCACTCAGTCTTGGAAATTTTTCTGATGAGGTATTTGAAAGCCTCATTTTCTCCATTGCCTTGACAAAGTTTTTCATGAGACCCAGCTTAATGTGCAAGGGTGGCAACAAAATCTTGCTGGTGTCGACAAGTGCTGGATTCTCAACTTTCTTACTGCCAGGCTGCATGACTGCCTGATTGGCCAATGTCTTCTGATGTAATGGTCACTTCGTGCACGGCTATCCCACTCACAGAGAAAGCAACAGTACTTGGTGTATCCACCCTGTAGTCCAAGCAAAAGAGCGACCACTTTTAAGTCACCGCAAAATGACCAATGATGATGAACGTAGTTTATACACTTCAAAAGCTGCTTTTTGTTTAATAAGTTTCTTTCATATGAACTGCGTGACCAACTGGAATTGACGGTAACACATTACCATTATTCAACAAAACAGCTTTAAGACTCGTCTTGGATGAATCAATTAAAAGCCTCCACTCTTCCGGTATGTAATTGATTTTGAGGGTTGCCTTTAAACCAGAAATGTTGTGGCACGCAGAAAGGTCACCCTCTTTGAAAAAGAATGTAATAAGCGGCTTCTGGCGGTTCCTATACACAGAAATTGTAACATCTTCTGCCAGGAGATTCCACTGTTGCAATCTGGAACCCAAAAGCTCCGCCTTGTTCTTCGGTAAATTCAGATCTCTTACAAGATCATTCGGTTCACCTTGGGTTATTAAGTGTGGTTTAGTGGATGTAGTTTGCTCAAAATCTGGGTCGCTTGAGGTTGATGTTTCAGGACCATTAATGTCCTTTTCTTCATCAGTGGAAGCAGCTGAAAATGATTCTGGCACTTTGGGAACTGGTAGGTCATCGCCATGTGGTACCGGACGTATTGCAGAGGGGATGTTCGGATATTCCAGAGTCCATTTTTTCTTCTTTGATATGCCTTTCCCAATTGGAGGGACCATGCAAAAGTAACAGTTGTTGAGATGATCAGTGGGCTCTCTCCAAATCATTGGGACTGCAAAAGGCATAGCTATATTTATACATAGTTATATTTCGTTTTTGTGATAGAAATGTCACCTCGCCACATATATAACAGAAATTATTAGCACTGTTCACACATGTCCTAGGCATTTCTAACTACGATACTTTTGATACGGGCAAATGCATTAACTAATGGCAAAATTTTAACAGAGATAAGATATTTATACACAAAGGTGATGTAATCATAGGTAGGATTGCATCATCAACTTCTAGTTACATTTTTATTGGTCATTAGAAAAAAAATTATGCAATAGCCCACAACAGTTGCGTCATATATATAAATTGACCGTAATTAAATAAACTAGTAGCATATATCTTGAAAACTAGAACCAATAAACATTTTTTAATGTCATTTTCGTTTTCAGCACACCAAAATTAGTTTAGATCAGCTATTTTCATTTCTGGTACATTTTGGTTGTTGACTAGTGTTATCTACCCCCATAGAAACATCATTTGCCTGTCAACATCTCATCCATAGGTCAACATTTCTTTTCCTCTTCCGCTCGTTTTTAATGGGAATAATTTGTTTTATATCCATGTAATACTATTATATAATGTAATGTATGTGAGAATGTACCCGCATACCACTGTACTTTAGAGATGTGAATGTTTCCGTTTGCTTAAATGGGTGATGTACATGCAGATATAATTTTTTTTTTTTTTTTTTTTTTTTTTTTTTAAACTGCTGAAAGACTTTTTCTGTTACAGAAGTGCGCAAGAAAGTGTTATTATTATTATTTCAATTTCCGCCAAGAATGTATGGATGTAAGCGAGAATGTGTTTTTGTAATTCTTGTATTGAGGATTGATGACACATTCAAAAATACTACAGATTAGACGTTTTGACCGCATAAGTGAGTGTCGGTATACATAACTTATTTATTTATTGTTTTGTTTATATTATTTTATTTTTTATTATTATTATTTTTTTTTCAGTCACTATCTTTATTTTAAAAAAAAAAACCTAGGCTACTCATTTTTTATTATGATTGTATACTGTAAATGAATGCTATTATGTTAACTTTATAATGTTGCATGCCTTTAAATTAATGCTTAAAGTAATATGTGGGAATAAAAGGATATAGTATGCAAGATAAATGAGAGTGAAAGGGCAGAATGTTAGACGGGCCTGCGCGCCCAATTCTCAACCCTTCGAAAATAAAGTTCGTTCGTTCTCTCTCTCTCTCTCTCTCTCTCTCTCTCTCTCTCTCTCTCTCTCTCTCTCTCTCTCTCTCTCTCTCTCTCTCTCTTTCTCTCTCTATTTCTACTTCCCATAACATGCATTATACAATTCTATGAATTCTTTCTAAAGAGAATAATAAACTGCCTTTGCGCACTGGCTATGCAATATAATACCAACGATGTGAGTAACACAAAGCCATCGTTATGTGTAATATTATGTCAAAGATGTGATTAATCGAAAGTCTTTCCAAAGAGCAACACAAAGTCATCGCTATAAGTAATATAAAACCACGAGCAAGTAACTCGCTAAAGCAAATGACGGTAATAAATTATTTATGAAATGCTTTTTCTCTGCATGTCCTAATGACCGTAACTAATTCTCTTATGGTCATTTCACTACTTTAAATTCTATTTCGTCTGCAGTCTTTGTACACACACTTACCTGCTACGGAACAACCCATTTAAAAATGATACAGGGAGAAGTGCATGAAAAGACAATGACATGAAATTTGACTAATTATTTAATTGCCTCTTATCATAATGTACGGAAATCTGTTAAAATCTTGCCTTGGTACGTGTCGTAGATTTTTGATAGGAGAATTAAGACTTGGGTTGGTCCCTTCTGAATAGGTTGGAATGAGTGATAGTCGCAGAGTGAGATAGAACTACAAAAATAGATTTCCACGAGTGAGGTGGTAGAATAGTGATAGAGGCTGTCTCTGAGAGCGGGAAATCTTCTCTCTCTCTCTCACCTATCTTCTACGACAGATCTAAAGTAGTCAGACAGTCTAACACATATACATTAAATATATATATCCACTCACGTGCACGCACATTCAAGTGACGACAGGTAGACACACAGACGTGGGAAACTATAACAAATGATTATATAGATATTTAGAACGAGCTGACCAACATGCTGATTAATTTAGTGTTAAGTTTATTTATCATTTTAAACTTACAACATGTAAAAAAATTACATCAAAAAAAGCATATACAAATAGTCATAAAGTCAATAAAAATGCTACAAGAATTGATAGACCCACAGTAAGATCCTTCCCCTCGATGGTTAGGGCACAGTCCCGTTAAAAGGAACAAAAGTGATAGCCCCCAAAGAGTCACAGATACATAGGGTTGAGTCTAAGAGTTTTTTTTTCTCGTAAATGTATGAACAGAGTTGGATAATCTGATTTAGCCTAAGAAAGAAAAAAAAAAACTAGCATGTGAAACAATTCTGCAGAAAAAAATTAAGACAGCAAATAGGTGCCAAAATACAAAGGTAAAATCACACTCAGACCTGCGTTCGCTCTATACATTCAGACGAGCACACGTGCACATACTCACAGCTTTGATAGCCACTCCTGGAACAAAACCAATATTTTTAGGACTTGTTCATACAGAATCTTCAATGGTAATCTTGCGCCAAGAAAACCCCAGGTCCAAAAAGATGGTTGAATTCACCTCTTCCGGGACCGTTCTCTTGGGAATACTATGGTTTTAGATGTCTGTTTAAGTCACATAAAATTTGTCCAGGCACGAGCGTTAACAACGAGCACAGTGTCGCTAGCTTAGGTTTCTAGAATTGAGGAATGTCAGATCGGTGTCTACTTTTAGGAAAAGGACTATATTTGGTCACCACACCACTAGTCGAAACTCCGTCAAATGTTACTGACGTTAATATGTTAATTGCCACACCGGCTAAATTGTGTACATAGAGTTTGTGCAGAAATCTGATCCGGCTCAAAGGCCCAGTACTTATAAAAAACAGTCTAGTCTCTATTAAAAAAAACCGTTAGTGAGAGTTTTACTCTGTCTATTTATGAAGACACAAGCACTGTCAGACAGGTGTTAACTTGCAAACCCACGTGGTTAAAAGATTAAAAAAACTGTTTATGTTTCTCACAGGTATGTCTCTTGTACTAAAACGCTGGCAAATTTTGGGTACCACAGTTTCACTATATAAAATGGGAAAAGTACATATAAAATAATTATACATACTATGTACTCGGATATAACTGATAATTTAAACTGCAAGCGTGGCTTGTCTTATAGTTTAACACTGCATGTGAATTTAAGTTATATTTAAAAATCATACGAGCGTATTCCGTCAACACTCATGAGGCTTCTAGCATTTATAAGTTAGTTTAGCAAGTTTATTCTCGTCTGATTATTTAGCAGTAAAATTAAATTCATTATAGCTGTATCGTTGTTTAAGCTAGAAATTATAATTTATTCTGCTTTCCACTGAAACACGTCACTAGAAAATAATACAGACTATATAAATTAAGCGCTCTCTGCACCAAATCTAACTAGTGAAATAAAATAAACGATTTAACACTATGAACACTTCACAAAATACTAGATAATAATATATACTATTTTACCTCACACAGAACTACAGGTAGTCGCACAACTTAAGAATTATATGCTTATATTTATGGAAGTCTAGAAGTTCGACAAATTGTCGAAACAAACTGAGAAACTTCGCTATACAGCTTATTCTGTTCCGAGCAACCTGTCTACTGCAAATTTAGGAGCGAGAATGAAAAATCTAGTTTCAAACTCTCGTTATATCTATCACCAGACAAAGAGGTAAACGTTTATTTCGACAAACCGAATTAATCCCCCTTTCCGTCTATAACACTACGTTTTACACCTAAACGCATGTCGTAACTGCCACCTACTGACCGAGAGTGCGCGTGTCAGTTGCGAATCTCCCAGACAAATGTCTGCTCTGAGCTAATGCGTCTGGCGCGGTTCACGCCTCCGTCTAACTATCGGACCGTGAGCGCTCATGTCAGGTGCGAATGCAGAGGGCGATATTCACACTTTCCGAGAAACTGGCCTGAAAAACGCTGTGACAGGTGAAAATGCTATACGATAGGTCGGCCCTATGTCTGAGATGGAATGAGACATAATTGCACCTGTCGTCAAACTGCGCGAATGACATCTGACGCAATAAGGTTGCTAGTCAGTATGAGAAAGAAAAACGATGATGGGAAAGAAATATATTTTTCGCAACGAACGAATGCGAAAATACAGGAAAAAGGATAAAATGATAAAAAAAAATAGAGGATACGGGTGACAGAAAAAAACGAGGATATAGGCAATATATAGATCATAAATGTCTACGTGACAGTACGTATAAAAAAGGGTCCCGTTACACGCCCATTGAGGCATATCGGGAATATGGTGTTAGGCGCATATTTTCTTGACCATTGGCACACTAGGGGTCAGCATCACGCCGGCCGTATTAAAAGCATACACAAATCATAACTTAAGCGCGCGTCGACGTTAGCGACTAAGTCGGCCAACATATCATTAATTATAGGGCGAAGTAGGATATATGCATCCTTAAATAAAATTTATTTAGTATTTAAATAATGGAGGAAACCTTGATGTCCTGTGAACAGTAAATAAATAAATAAAGGTAATTAACAGGCTCTCGTTGAACATAAAGGATGACAGCAGATAACAGAAACGGAATATGTCAGTGGTATTCAACCTATGGTACACGTACCCCTAGGGATACGAGAAGACATCTAAGGATGTATGTGAAACAAAAATCTGCCAATGCACTGTTTTCTTATTTTTCATTATTTTAAGTAAATTACTTTGAATACTGTGACGGTATTGCCTCCCCTGCTTTGCAGTAGTGGTCCAACAGTGGCCAAAACTCAAGAGTATCTAATATGGGCTTCAAAGGTGTCTACCTTCGCATTCAGATAAGCGATAACAATGCTGCATTTAGCGGAGCACGTTAATTCTAGAATCTACCGACAACTTTTGTGAAGGATTAAGCATGGTTTTTGTTAGTTCGTTTAAGCCCCCACCTCTGATTAACTCAGGAGAATTCTTATATTCTTGTATAAGCTCAGTTTAGATTGTGTTTAGTACATTGACTGAGACAAACATGCAGTACATTGAGACATGATTAAATCGAAGTTAAATTTGTATAATTACAAATAAAAATATTTAATAATCACTTTAGGTTTAACAGTTAAAACATTTGAATAGTTATGGATCAAGAAAACGTTATCATCACGGTTGTGATACGGTGTAAATTGTCAAAAAAGAGAAGTTCAAATGGCAGCATATAGATTGAACTTAGCGGCCAATGACGGTTCTGATTATTCTGATGGGTTGGTTCTTGTTACACTGCTCACGCTCGTCGCTGGTCAAGGTTACAGACGCCACACGTCCCAGAACGTCAATGAGTAACGGCCAAGCTGGTCCTTCGTCAGTCTATTAGACCCTCTTATGATGGCGTCTCGCACAACGTCAGTCCACTTCTACCTTCACTTGGTTCCAGCGATAGTACTTTCTGCTGGTACCACAAACAACTATGATGAAAGAATAGAAGCGAAACACTCTCCGATGTATTGCGTTTTCCGACACATAATTATGTGCCCCCCTATTTCTATTTCACCATCCCATTTAACTCAGAATTACTCTCGATGAGTAATAAGCTCTCGAGAGAAACCATTCTTTACTTTTAAATTGAACAGTTATATATATTGATTTTACATTTAAGTGAAAAGGTTAATAATACAGATAGAATATATTTACATTTACGTTTCCATTGTTTGAAAAGTGTTCACAATATAAATTGAATATGTTTTCATTGATATTTACACTGATTGAAAAGTTTGAAACTTCTTTTAATTTTAAAGTGAATATATGTTTTCGTTTACATTTACACTGATTGAAAATGTAGATATTATACTTAGAATGTACATCACTTCTTTCATCTTTCCCTACCTGCTCCATATGGAACCTGGGACTATTTATGCGTTTAGTTCTCTTTAAGAAACTAGCAATAAAGCAGTCACAAGTCCCTTGCAGTGGTGGTTCGTGAAATCATCATTCTATATGCTGAAGTTGCCAGCCTCAAATGACTTGGACATTCCTAGCACTTTTCAAACATTAAAATTCACATGGTAATATATACATAAATGTTAGTTCACATGTTAGTAATGAAATATAGAATGTAAAATCCCAAATTACGCCAATCTTGGCTCACAGACGTTTTTGTTCAAATGAATAAGTTAAGGCACTGGGTTAGGCCTCTTAAACGTGTACTTGGGGACGTTAATTTAGCACTAAAACTTCCTCTTTGACTTTGTGTGTTCAGTTTCCTCAGAGTCCGGTTCCTTATAAAAATGGATTTCCTGGGCTGCATAAAGTCTTACAAGGTGTTCCAATAAAAGTCCGGTCTGATAACTGGAAATCCTGAATTTTCTTCTGGCAAGTCTGGTTGTTCTTGGCAAGCGATTCTTTAGAGTAAATTGCCACAGTGAAGTAACACTGAACAAACGCCAGGTTATATTCGTGGTCCTACCCTGCTCTGTTTGTTATGGAGCTCAAATGATCAGCCAATCTGATGTGAATATTTTGCATGACTCATCTAGTGCAAAATTTCAAACATTATTTTCTGAATATGGGCTGTAAATATCCGATTGCTCTGTGTACGAACTCACAAACATGTCGTTAAACTCATACGACAACGTGTGTCAGATGTAACACTTATTACTTTCTTACAAAGTAATGTCGTGGACAGGAAATTATTATATCATACGTGTCCGTCCCAAATGTGTCGCACAGACGGGTAATCTTGTTATCTGTTGCCTGAGCAAACGAAAACCGACTACGGGCGAGTAATTTTATCATCCGGCCCAGCTTGAGAAAACAGAATCATGCGAAACTGAGCAAACCCACACTGATCTTCACCTGCTCTAATCTCAGCAAATCTGTGCCGCATCAAGCAGAAAGAAAGTGTGACAATTGAAAGCACACAATAAAATCCATACCACAAATGTACCGATTACTGTCGTAGTGAAACAGAGATTAGGAAGAAGAAGCAGGGGTCGCACCAATCCATTCTGTGATAAATACTGAAAACGTTTTTTGAAAAGATAACTTGTTGAGGCAATAGAAATTTATTTTTTTTCATCTTATTTATTTCTTATTTTATTTTGAAGCAATAGTTCGGTTGTTTACTCTGATAAGCGTCTTAATCCTATCTTACTCCCTCCCCGCTTCTCCCTGCCTCTCGTAATAAATGTGTAGCGTGGTGCATGTGAGACGGTGCGGCGAGAGACAAGTTAAAGGCTTGTAGCGATACAGCAGCTTGGCGATATTGTTTGGCGCAACAGCAGCAAGACGCGCCGCTAGTTTTTGTAATATATTGTGTTATGTCATATTAATTTCTCAATGTCCACATTTGCGTAAATTACTTTATTTAGGATTAATTTTGAATAGTTTTATCATTATTCATTTGTTTCGTTCATTTTAGTTAACATTAGCAAATTAGTTTTGAACCAATACGCGTAGTAGAGTACGCTAAGGTGCTGTTTGATTCGCCATTGGAACCAAAGACGCAGCAACAGTGATAAATGCAGTCAGCGACCCATAGATTGACTGCTTGTGTCAGGGTCAGCGAACCAGAGCTGACCAATACCCGACTCCACCTCCAAGTGGTGGTCCTAGAAACAGGCTGCATCACTGCAGTCTGGCTGAGAGTGTAGGGATCGAAGAGGGAAGGATAACCCGGTTCCAAAAATGTCATGCTGAAACCGGATGGGTCGGACCGAAAGGCGCAAATATCGCCGCTTTGCTTAAACTGCGACACAACGTAACAAACGTCCTTTTCGGGACGAACACAGAAGAAGAAGCCTCGCCATTGATGTAGCCGCCATGATAGTGAACGCTGTGTCAATCGTTTTAATAACTTTAATATAACTGCAAAAATGCATTATGCATTGTGTTTGTTTAAATCACGCAACCAACAGGCGCTCTGTAGTGAAATGGATCTGTGTACCCCACGCTCAAATAATTTCCCGCTTAATAACCTAGTTAACGCATTTTTACAGTCTATAAATAACTATATTTGAAATTTGTCTGAGGGGCAAAGTCCATTTACCGCTAAAAATTTAACTAGAGAATTTTAATTTTTCTACTACCACCCGTTTAAAGTTACTACCCCCAAAAAACACACTACCCCTCCCAATATTTATTAACGAACGTAGTCAAAATTAGCAACCAATCAAATTGTTACCTCGTTTTTGGTAGAGACAAGAAATCTTGGTTGTAGTGGCAAAAATGCCGATTCTGTGTTTTTGACCAGATTAAATAATTTATTTCTCAATAACTAAAGGGAGTTAGAAAGAAAGGGATATCTTGAATTATAGCGCTGATATTGATTAATATATTAACCTAAAGATTCCCCCTTAATAAAATTATCTTGACTTAGAAAAGTTTAATTTACTGATATTTTAAATCAGGTTTGAACTACAATTAATTACAAAAAAATTACCCAGATGAAACTGTTAAGGAATAAACAAAAGAAAAGTAAATATAACGATAGAGGTCAGTTGACCGTGTAATTATCACTTTTAATATTGGAAATCGGTCCATAAATAACTGAGATATAAAATACACAAAGATAATCAGACGAACTAACACACTTACGAGTGCTCAAAGTTTATAGTCCAAAAATAGTTAAAATTTTGACTCGCTTTTTGATTGGTTAGAGGGTTGGGTAATAAAAATTAACACCTCCTTGTAAGATCAGGCCATTTGAATTTGAAAGCCATCGCAAGTTTAGAGCAGCGGGAAAGCCTTGTGACCAAGCCTTTACCGTCTGGACAAGAAAGCAGTTAGAAAACCCATTTACTGCTAGTCAACTTTGTGCATGTGTTATTATTCTTTACTTGAGGTAAGATAGATGCTTTTATTTGTATATTTCCTTAGCAAGTATCAGGCTATATGTGTATGCCGATACATTTTATTTCGATACTGCTAATTGGGAGATGGTTCGGGTTACGACGATCTAGGTAGGAATGCAGTCTTTTTCGGAGTGAAATGAAAAAAAAAAATGTTTTGCTATTGGCCTTACAAATTTTGTGCCATAGTGCCGTGGTAATAAAACTGATATTGCCATTGGGAAGTGAAAATAAATGTGTTTGTAAGTTTGCCATAAAATTTTGCGACTTTAAGTCCAGGAGAAAATAAATTGGTAGTGGTTTCTGGAGTGACACAATGTTCAAATAACATGTGACACTATACATAGAATGTTTGAAAGAAGTCATTAACAGGTCACAAGAGATATTTGTATACCCCTGCTGATTATGTGGAAAACAAGCAATGCTAAAGGAATAGTGGCTTTAATGCCATATGAAAAAAAGAATGAAAACACAGGACTGAGTGTAGTCAAGGAAATATAGGGTTTGGTGCATATGGTCAGCACACATGGCTGAACCCAGGTAAGATTACCCTTGATTAGTTGTGGAATTGTTATAGACAAGCTATAAAGGGGAGGAAACTTTCCTTCTCATTTCAGAGTTGTATTACCAGTAAAAAAAGTGTGGCAGACAACCTGGAGAAGACAGAAATTGTGGGCAGTGAAGGCTCACAATATACTTTGAGCTACAGGCCATATCTTCATCCAGAAAGCAGCGCCATCTGAGTGACCATATACATAGTCTGGACCCCATAGCATCAGGCAGGCTTAATAGATAAGTCCCTCAATACGGGCACATGACAGTTCCTCTCAATTTAAACCACCACAACAAAAAGAATTTCCTGGGGAATGATGAAGAAAACAAACCCTCAAATAACTGATTATTGTTAATATCAAGCATTGAAAATCAGATAGTGGGGTACTCATTCTAGTGACAATTTTATTTTGTTACACTTCATGGACAAGGTTCCATCTTATTTATTTAAAAACTGTAAATAAACATTTTATGATTTTGACAAGTCCTGTTCCAAAAGATTGAGGTTCGGGACAATAAATTGTATATTTATTCCCATATATATATATATATATATATATATATATATATATATATATATATATATATATATATATATATATATATATATATATATATATATATATATATATATATATATATATATATATATATATATATATATATATATATATATATATATATATATATATATATATATATATATATATATATATATATATATATATATATATATATATATATATATATATATATATATATATATATATATATATATATATATATATATATATATATATATATATATATATATATATATATATATATATATATATATATATATATATATATATATATATATATATATATATATATATATATATATATATATATATATATATATATATATATATATATATATATATATATATATATATATATATATATATATATATATATATATATATATATATATATATATATATATATATATATATATATATATATATATATATATATATATATATATATATATATATATATATATATATATATATATATATATATATATATATATATATATATATATATATATATATATATATATATATATATATATATATATATATATATATATATATATATATATATATATATATATATATATATATATATATATATATATATATATATACCAAAACGTTCCCACCAGTCTTACTTACTTACATTTTGTTGAATTACAGTTCTGTTTGTATTTAGTCATTCCTCACATTAAATACATACATACCCTAGACACTTGCCATCTACATAACACTACAGAGATAAATATACACTGGGTGAGATCAGAAGAGGTAGCGGATAGGGACCCCTGAGAAATACATCATCATCTTTCTGATTCAGGGTACTTACATAGCTTGACCTCACCTTGTTAACCTTTAAATTTACTACCATCAAAACCTCTTATTACACTCTCTATTGCTTTCTTTTGCCGGATCAATTGTAATAACATATATTAGTTATCTCGAACTCCGCCAATGCCGGTCCCAAGCCCGGATGAAAAAGGAGGAGGGCGGCCTGCATGGAGGCCGTAAGGAGGCAGCCCCTCCACCATGCAAAGGCACAACAGGCCAATCACCTGTTTGCTTTAAATCATGATTACGCGAACTACAAGAGAGAAAACCGGACTGATTCTAAAGGCGACGAACTGGAACGGACTACGGACTACGACTTATGGAACTTGGAACACAAGAAGTATAAATGGGAAGGAAGAGGAGCTGGTGGAAGAGATGAGGAAAGCAAAACTAGAAATCCTGGCTATAACGGAAACGAAGAAAAAAGGACAAGGAGTCATGGATCTCGATGGCAACACGCTGCTCTACAGTGGTGTACCCATATCTGAAAGAGCTAAAGGGGGCGTGGGTTGCATTGTGGCCCAAAATCAAAAAGATAGTATCAAGGGATGGAACTTTGTCTCGGAGCGCATTATGGTTGTAAAACTAAAAGAAGGAGAAACCATAGTCAACCTGGTCATAGTGTATGGGCCAAATGAGGATGAGAGAGCAGAGGTCAAGGAGGAATTCTTCGAGCTGCTTCAAAGGACAGTGGATGACTGCCTAGATGAAGTTATTATGCTCGGAGATTTTAATGCCAGAGTTGGAAATGACCATGCTAGATGGGGTGGAGTTATCGGAAGATATGGAGAAGATACTCTCAATGACAATGGAAAGCGACTCCTTAGATTCTGCAGTGAGCAGAATCTGATCATTACAACCACAAAGTTCCCCCATAAGCGCATACATGCATACACTAGATGTGAACCAACCAAGAATGAGAAGTCAGTGATCGACTATGCCATTGTTCGGAGAAGCTCATTCAGATATGTCCGAGATGCAAGAGTCTGGAGGGGGCCAGAGATTGGAAGTGATCACTACCTGCTAACAATCAAACGAACAACTGAAAGAGTTGCTCAGCCTAGGAACTGCCCAACATCACGCAAGAAACCAAGTAAACGAGCAGGAGAAATGAGCATTAGGACCTACAAGCTGAGAGAGCCAGAAATTAAGACCAGATATCAGGGGCTTATTGCTACAGCAGTGAGCAACACAGAAGAACGACCTGATGACTTGGAAACCCTCTGGAATAAATTCAAGGATATCATAAAGACAGCTGCTGCAGAAGCATGCGGTGAAGTCCGACTTGGGAACCAGAGAAAGAGGACACCTTGGTGGACAGAGGAAGTCAAAGAGAAAATAAGAGAGAAGAAGATGGCATGGAAACAATACTTAGGAGCTAAAAACACAACAGGACAAATGGAAAAAATATAGAGAATATGTGACACTCAGAACAGAAGCAAAGAACAAAGTGCTAGCAGCAAAACAGAAGTCCTGGGAAGAATTTGGAGAAAAGCTAGAAAAAGATGCACAAGAAAACCAGAAATTGTTCTATAAGACCCTAAAGAACATGAGGAAAGAAAAACAATGCCCTCTCAAATTTATAAAGGACAAGCAAGGCAAATTGCTTACTGCCCCGAAGGAAGTAATGGAAAGATGGAAAGAATATTTCTCAGAACTCCTGGATGGTGAGCATGATGAAGCATCAGAAATGATAACCACTGACACAGAAGAGAAAACCAATGAGGGTGAAGATGACATAAAGATGGAAGAACTGAGGGCAGCACTAGAGAAAATCAAGATGGGCAAAGCAGCAGGGCATGATGGTATAACACCAGAAATGGTTAAGTACATGGGAGCATCAGGCGACCTATTACTCTTAAAGGTCCTACAGGCAGCATGGTGCAACAAGACCATAGCAAAGGATTGGGAGATTGCCATCATAACACCAATTTTCAAAAAGGGTGACAATCGACAATGTGGAAACCATAGAGGCATATCCCTTCTCAGTGTCCCTGGTAAAATCTACTCTAGAATCCTAGAGCAGAGACTCCGACGCCTAGCTAAGCCACAGTAAGACAAGGTGATATCCTATCACCTTACCTCTTCTTACTCCTTATGGACGATGTCATCAAGGCATGTAAGGAAAGAACAAGAAAGTATTCAGTGGGGTACTGGAAGATGAGACAGGTCTATATTTCGGAGCTGGCATTTGCTGATGATGTTGCCCTGATTGCTAAATCAGAGGCACATCTCCAATCCAACCTGCAAGTCTGGAAGGAAGAGCTGGAGAAGAGAGGGATGGTCATAAGCAGCTCTAAAAACAAAATCCATGGTGATATCACGAGAAGAAAGAAAACATCAGATTAAGTTGGGAGAACAGGTCCTGGAGCAGGTCGACCACTTTAAATATCTCGGAGCTATTATAGACCGAAAGGGAGGCATCAAAGAAGAGTTGGCCACTCGAAAAGCAGCGGCTGGGAGACTTTTTCAGGCCATAAATCGTGGATTCCTCAGCAAGAAAGAGGTTGGTAAGAAAACGAAGATGGCTGTATACCGCTCCACCTATGTCCCAGTCTTGACATATGGTTGCGAGTCGTGGGCAATGACTACAACCCACAAAAGCCAGATACAAACCTCAGAAATGAGGTATCTGAGGAAAGTGGTTGAAGTAACAAGAAGAGACATGGTCCGCAACCAGACGACCCGTCAAGGCCTAAAATCCCATCCGCTGCAGACCCAAATAGAACAGTCCCAACTAAGATGGTTTGGCCATGTCTGCAGAATGGGAGAAGATCGGCTACCACGACAAGCATGGGAAACAAAGAGCCAGGGATCCAGACCTCCAGGACGACCCAGAGTCCGCTGGGAGGACAACATTAGACAATCTTTGAAGGACCGAGGACTAGAATGGAACCAGGCCAGGAAGAAGACAGCTGATAGAATGGTCTGCCGCTCTCTCTTCCAAATCTCTACACCTCACGGTAGAAGGGGAACGACTAAGTAAGTAAGTAAGTTATCTCGACTTCTTCTTGCAACCTCGGCAGTAATAATTATTTTCATTTCCCATATTGCAACATGGATAAATTTATTATAAAAAAGAAAAGTAAAATTGAAGCAAGAAGTAAACTTAACAACTTATTGTTTAATTACTTAAAAAATATTAAACCTTAATTTATTATATTGGATGTAAATTATATAATTTAATTTAGATGCTTGCCCTTGCCCTACAATTTAATTTATGTGTAAGAAAATTGAATACTTGGAATTATGCACCAATAACCATGGGGGATACATAGGTATAGATAAATTATATCTGAGGGTTCACACACGAAAAAGGTTGAATACCACTGATAGAAGTGATAGGCTTACAGTGAATCAAAACTAGGACCAACCAAACGGCGCCATCGCCTGGCAGTGAAAGTACATCGTGAAAGGAAATTTTGGGGTGGAAAATTGGCTGATCGTCCTTTCGCAGTGTACTTTCACAGAAAGGCATTGCTAGGAGCAATAGAAAGTCATTGCTAGGAGTAACAAAAAGTCATTGCTATGAGTGATAGTCATTGCTAGGAGTAATAGAAAGTCATTGCTATGAGTAATAGAAAGGCATTGCCATGAGTAATAGAAAGTCATTGCTAGGAGTAATAGAAATTCATTGCTAGGAGTAATAGAAAGTCATTGCTATGAGTAATAGAAAGGCATTGCTATGAGTAATAGAAAGTCATTGCTAGGAGTAATAGAAAGTCATTGCTAGGAGTAATAGAAAGTCATCGCTATGAGTAATAGAAAGTCATTGCTAGGAGTAATAGGAAGGTCATCGCTATGAGTAATAGAAAGTCATTGCTAGGAGTAATAGAAAGTCATCGCAATGAGTAATAGAAAGTCATTGCTATGAGTAATAGAAAGTCATCGCTATGAGTAATAGAAAGGCATTGCTATGAGTCTCTTTTGATACTTCTTTTTACTTCTTTGTTTGCTTCTGTGTACACTTCTTGAGCCTTGGCTTTGGAACTTCTGGTTTTGCTTGTGTTTAAATCTGCTTTCTTGTTTTTTCTGTCTTTTATCTTATTGATGGTTTCTGTTGTTATCCATGCTTTTTGTTGTCGTTCCCTTTTCCCCTGTATTTCTTCACATGTCTCATTCCATACCGTTTTGATTTGCTGCCAATAGTCTTCTGTATTCTCTACATCTTCCAGCTGTTGGAGCACTTGGAATTTGTTGGATATTGTGACCGCAAATTTGTCTCTTGTTTCTTGATTTCTTAGATGTCCTACATTAAATTGTTGTCTATAATTTTTCATTGTTGTATATCTCTTGAGTTTCATTTTTACTTTGGCTATCAGAAGATGGTGATCTGATGCCACATCTGCTCCTCTATATACCTTTACATCCTGCATTGATGATCTAAACTTCTTGTTTATGCATATATGATCATTCTGATTCTCTGTTTACAAAAGAATACAAAAAGCAAGAGGAGTTTCAATGCATTGGGAAATATATGGAGATCAAGAGAAATCGGATCCAACACGAAAATAAGAATCTTTAACTCAAATGTGAAGTCAGTAATATTGTATGGCTCTGAGACATGGAGAACAACAAAAACAACAACCAAAAAGCTACAGACTTTCATAAATGGGTGCTTGCGTAGAACAGAAGAATTAAAATGGTATGACAAGGTTACCAACGTGGAACTGATGACAAGAACCAGACAAGTGCCAGTGGAACAAGAGATGAAAAGAAGACGATGGCGATGGATAGGACACACACTGAGGAAACCTGTTGATAGCATTACAAGGCAGTCCTTGTTCTGGAACCCCCAGGGCAAGAGAAGCAGAGGTAGACCAAGAAGTACATGGAGAAGAGAGCTGGAAACAGAGGTGAAAATGATGAGGAGAACGTGGAAAGAACTTGAGATGATGGCACGTGACAGGAGGACTTGGCATGTGTTTGTTGAAGGCCTATGCTCCTTTAAGAGTGGAGGGTTATAAATGAATGAATTGCTATGAGTAATAGAAAGTCATTGCTAGGAGTAATATATGTTATGACATGTTATACCTCATATTAGACGCCTTCTACGACATGCGTGAACGTGCCATAGGCCTATTCTTTCTTTGCCTCTTCAGATACCCCCCGGGGAACTATAGGAGGGGCAAGTTAATAATGAGTTGCTTTTTTTTTTTTAATTAAGGCAACATGTTTTTGATGAAAATGAGTAGACTAATGATGGGGATATTAAAAAGCCATGATTGAGTTTGTTTCGTAAACGCTACATTTATTCTGTATCAAAATCTGATAATGCCCAAAAATAATCATTGTTCTTTCGTGAATCAATTTTGTTCTAGTATGGAAATTCGTGATGCCATTTTCGGCATTCACAAACCACTGCTGTATTATTCATTTATAATCCTCCAGCAGTGGCACATAGACATAAAATGGAATAGGTTTTCTGATGATCAGCAATCGCAAATTCATGGAAAACTCGGGCTGAATAGGTTGTCTATTTTTATATGCCTGCTGACAAACATTACCATCAGGAAGACTGGTTTTGTTGGGTGATCGGCAACGTTATTTGCCAGGATGATTTCTGCGACTGACAGAGTATAAACAATAGATAGATAAACATAGACAGGCAAACAGACAGCCAAACAGAGAAATAGATAGAAAGGAAGCTTTAATTCGTGAATGGATGAATGGGTGGATGGATGAATGGACGGATGGGTAGATAAATCGGTAAATATGGATGAATGACGGACGGTTGAATGCGTGAATAAATGAATAGGGGGACGGAAGAATGGGTGAAAGAGTGGGTGGATGATGTGTAGTGGATGAATGGGAGCATGGATGAATGAGTGGATGGATGAATTGGTGGATGAATGAATGAGGGGATGCATGAATAAATAGATAGATGAATGGGTGGGTAGATGAACGGATAGACTAATGAATGGGTGGGCGAATAAATAGGTGGATAGATGAATTGGTGGACTGATGAGTGAGAGTGGATGGATGAATGTCTAGATGAATGATGGATGGGTGAATGGGTAGATGGATAAATGGGTGGGTAGATGAACGGGTGGACGAATGAATGGGTGGATGAACAAATTGGTAGATAGATGAACTGGTGCACAGATGAATAGGTGGATGAATAAACTGGTGAATACATGAACTAGTGGACAGATGAATGGGTGGATGAATAAACTGGTGAATGGATGAATGGGTGGATGGATGAATGGGTATATGCATAAATGGAAGGATGAATGAATGTGTAGATGAATACAATAGTGAATAAATCGATGGATTGATGAATATAATAAGCGAACTCAACAATTATTTATCAATTATTTAGCTCAGACGTAACATTTATGTCCATCGACGAAACAGGGGACTCGGAGACCCTGAATGAGATTAATTTATTCATGCATTTTTTTGTTGTGCGACACAGCAGCTAGCCTCATTGCAGGAAACCTGCACCACAGCAGCTAGCCTCATTGCGGGAAGCCTGCACCACAGCAGCTAGCCTCATTGCGGGAAACCTGCACCACAGAAGCTAGCCTCATTGCGGGAAGCCTGCACCACAGAAGCTAGCCTCATTGCAGGAAACCTGCACCACAGCAGCTAGCATCATTGCAGGAAACCTGCACCACAGAAGCTAGCCTCATTGCGGGAAGCCTGCACCACAAAAGCTAGCCTCATTGCGAGAAGCCTGCACCACAGCAGCTAGCCTCATTGCGGGAAGCCTGCACCACAGAAGCTAGCCTCATTGCAGGAAACCTGCACCACAGCAGCTAGCCTCATTGCAGGAAACCTGCACCACAACACGTGATGTTGCAACTGTGGTGACTAGTAATTTATTTTTGCGTGTTGATATTGCTAACCCCATGAAAAACTTCATATTAGTCGTCTCTTACGACATGCATAAGGAGCAGTAGTATGTTATGATGTTATGCTTTATATATATAAAACATATGTAGGGCAGTGGCGTAACTACTGCCCGGGCAAGTCCCAAAGGCCACAGCCCCAAGAGGGTCCGGGAGAATAGTAGTCGCAATGCACCCACGCCTTTATATATACTCTTTTAATTTTTTTTTTGTGTGTTGTTCCTGGGCTTATACGTCATAGCACGTCCCAGTTTCCAGAGACATAAATGAAAGGGATTGTGGTATATGGTATACTGGGCGGGGCACCAGTGGTCGCACCGCCACAGTTTGATGAGGATGGCCTTTGTAATGTTTTCAAGAATGTCTCTACAAAATGGCTTGATAAGAAAGAAAGAGATAAGGACAAGAAGGAAGAGAAGGCGAATGCTCTCCCCTAGAAAGTATTTTATAATAAATCTCGGACAGTTTTCCATTTTCTTACGACATTTATTTCTTTCTCTGAACTCTCGATGCAGAAAGAGCCGCCAACCTCCTAAATGAAGCGTAAAAGAGGAAATAATTATGCTGACGAAGAATAACAGTGCTACTCTTCTGATTATTGTTGCTTATGCGGCTACATTTTTTTTTACTTAAGTTGTTTTTGTTCCGGTAAATTTAAAACCTTATTTAATGTTGTAATTTTTCTCTTCTGACACCAGTTTGTACACAGTTATAGGTCCGGCAATGGGTACTCTAGGAATAGTAGTGATATTTGCATCTTGTATCTACTTCAACTGTTATGGCACGCCGCCTACCCAGACATCAGCACCATTAACTAACCAGGTATGATTCACTAAAGACTCAAAGTTGTTTGAACTGGTAACCATATGTAGCTAATACACCAAAGAAAAACCGAGAAGACTGCTAGGTACAAACGTTCATAATCCAGTGATTGCACACAAGAGAACGAAACCTTTAAGAATAATCAGATCACATGGTCTTTTATATTTGTACATGCGCCCTAATATAACCGACGGAACTATGTCTAGAGTGAACGGAGCGCGTTTCACCAAAACGAGGCAACATTTTATTTATTTAAAAAAAAACCAAATAAACAAGATGTCGAAATGGCCATAGCAGAATCCCTAACGTGGAAGTAATTAAAAGAATCATACAATAATCTCCGAAAAATAGAGATACTTAAAGATGGACCGGACATACACTGTGAGCGTTCTCTACTTACATCACAATAACAGTCATGACTCTACAAGAGTCACGTATAGCTGCTGGGCAGTCTATGAGGAATATTACTACCGCCCCATTGTCCAAGTTATAAGAAGCCACTATTAAGAGGTTGTGATGGGACTGGCAATATCATGATGTAGAGAAGATTGCTACCGAGACCACCACTACAGGAGCATGTGAATGTTTTGTTGTTGACTTCTTGCACACACACACACACACACACACACAAAAGGGGGGGGCTTGCATTGGTGGTTTTATGCCCCATAGAGAGCGAAAAGTAAACATGGATGAATTTTTACAAGACTTTGAAATAAATAGACCATTCAAAACATACGAAGAAAAGTAATAAAGCCAGAAATAAAGACAAAGACAAACAAAGTATAGTTTTGATTCATGAGGCTGAAATCTTATGCTCCACTCGGTCTGGAAGACAAAGAAGGACAATAAACCACCGCTAGAAAACCTTAAGAAAACTAGAACACAGTAAGGAAAAACAACATAAGAAAGAAATAAACAATAAATCCCCCTTGCCACTGGATCTGACAGCATTCCAGCAGAGACCATCAAATCAGACGTCTCTGCAGAGATATATACAAATCACTCCGGAACGCCTGGGAGAGATATGAAATACCAGTAGTCTGGAAGGAATGTATCTGATCGAATTGCCACAGCAGGGAGATTTGCAAGAATGAACAAATTATAAAGGAATGATGTTACTGCCAGTGCCAGGGAAAATATTACAGATAACAATCATTAAGAAATAGCAAAGACCATGAACAGACCACTGAAGAAGGAACAGTCAGCTTTTTTTTTTTTAAAGAGACAAAATAGTCGCACTGCACATAAGGGTAGATCATACCTTGGAAACAAAAATTCACCACGATACATATAACTAATTCTCCAGACCTAAAGAGAGGCAATATTTTGCCTAAGAAGATTAGCAGAAAAATGTACAGAGGTCCAAAAAAGTATGTACATATGCTTCATTGACTATAAGGAGGCTTTTGACAGAGTCCATCATGAGAAAATAATTGAATGCCTCGAAGACATAGGTATTGATGGAAAAGATATAAGAATACTCAGTAACCTTTATTGGGAGCAAACTGCCACAGTAAGATCTGGAAGGAATTATTCACCATACATAGACATAAAAAGAGGTGTCAGACAAGGTTGTGTGCTGTCCCCCTGCCTATTTAATTTATACACCGTAAAAATTTTCAAACAGATACAGGAAATACCAGGACTAAACATCAGTGGAAGGTCAATAAACAACCTTAGATATGCAGATGATACCGTGTTGTTAGCTGAAAGCGAGCAGGAGTTACAAGAACTAGTGAAGCAAGTGAACAGTATAAGTCATGAATATGGACTCGACATTAATATTGAGAAAACAAAAACTATGATAATTAGCAAAACAGACGATAAACCCACATTAAAGATAAGCGTAAATGGGAAAACCCTGGAACAAGTCAAGAGCTACGTATATCTTGGTCATATAATAACAGAAGATGGCAGATGTGAAACAGAAATCAAGAAGAGAATAGGAATGGCCAAGGCTACATTCAACAACATGAAACATATACTGACATCAAAACAGTTATCTCACAAATTAAAACTGAGAATCATACAGTGTTATATATATTCTGCATTTCTGTATGGGGCAGAAACATGGACGATGTATAAGCATTTGGAAGAAAGAATTGAGGCTCTTGAAATGTGGATATATAGAAGAATGGGGCGTATCTCATGGAAAGAGAAGAAAACAAATAAGGAGGTCCTAGAAAATCTAGGTATGAAAAGAGAACTAATGAGGGAGATCAAAGTTCGGCAGCGAAAGTACTTTGGCCACAATAAAAGGCATAACACCTTGCAGAAGACCATAATAGAAGGGAGAGGTGAAGGCAAACGTGCAAGGGGAAGACAGCGCTATAAGTGGGAAGATAACATCAAGAGATGGACAGGGATGAGCCTATCAGAGTGCACCACCAAGACAAGAGACAGAAGACGTTGGAGATCCTTTACAGCCAACCTTCGTTGTGGAGATGGCAGCTGATGATGATGATGACAGTTCTTTTATATTTGGACATGCGCCCTAATATAACCGGCTAGGTTGAACGGGACACGCCTCGCCAAAACGAGGCAAAACTTTTTTTAACCTTCCCCCCCCTCCCTTTCTCCCTCCCCGCCCCCCCCCCCCCCCCCCCCCCAAAAAAAAAAAAATCCACGATACATTAGATATGTGGAATCAGTTAGTGAAAGTTCATTAACCTGATAAAGAAAATATGTATGTGAAGACATGAAATGCAGAGCTCTTAATCAATAATATTTTATAGAACCGTTTGAGATATGAACTCGAGGATGGCCGCGGTGTCTCTTGTCACCATTTCCAATTGGCTATTGATTGGATGATGGAAGTAACAATACCATCCAATAGAAATTGAATCAGTAAACTCTGACAATACAGCTTGATGATCTAGATCAGGGTTTGTTAACCATTTTTGTGTCATGGACCCCTTTGACTATGCGATAAAAGCTATTGGCCCCTTTGATTATCCGATGAAGACTATGGACTCCCTTCTCGGAAAAAAATATACATAACTAGCATAATAAAAAACTTCACACTTTAAATTTTAAGTTATGTACACGTCAACTCTAGCATTCATTCACGGATCCTTAAGTGTCTAGATTTTACCGATGGCCTTGCCCTTTCATCCCTCACCCGAAACTAGATGCAGCACAAGATGAAAATAGTGGATCAGAGGTCACATAAATTGGGTCTGAACATTCAAAGAAAAAAATTAATAAAGATTATGTCAATAAATGCAGCTAATGGCAGAACCAGAAGGCACTGAGAGAAACATCTCTACAAGATAGAGACTCATAAATAACGTCTTGGCAGCAAAACAAAGTTGGAGGGACGGGAAGAGATGTCACAGAAAGACACCTTGGCAGCAGCGCAGACAAAGTTGGAGGGACGGGAAGAGATGTCACAGAGACAGACAGCAGCGCACAAAGTTGGAGGGACGGGAAGAGATGTCACAGAAAGACACCTTGGCAGCAGCGCAGACAAAGTTGGAGGGACGGGAAGAGATGTCACAGAAAGACACCTTGGCAGCAGCGCAGACAAAGTTGGAGGGACGGGAAGAGATGTCACAGAAAGACACCTTGGCAGCAGCGCAGACAAAGTTGGAGGGACGGGAAGAGATGTCACAGAAAGACACCTTGGCAGCAGCGCAGACAAAGTTGGAGGGACGGGAAGAGATGTCACAGAAAGACACCTTGGCAGCAGCGCAGACAAAGTTGGAGGGACGGGAAGAGATGTCACAGAAAGACACCTTGGAAACAATAACAACAACAACAACAAAGTTACAGACTTCCATAAAATGGTGAGTGCGTGGAAAAGAAAGATTTAAAAGGTACTACAAGATCACCAATGTGGAAGTGATGGAAGGTAACAGACGAAAACCATCTCAACGAGAGGTTAAAAAAAAACAACGTTGAATATATCACACACTAAGGAAACCAGCTGACAGCATTCATCATCATCATCATGTTCCTTTGCGATCCTTACTGAGCATGAAGCCACGGCTGTGGATACTCTCCGTACAGGAAACCTGCACCAAGCAGTCACGTGCTCTTGCAGCAGTATTTTCTGGGAAAAATTGTTTTACATGATAAGGTTGCCAGCCCCATGCACAAACTCATATTAGTAGCCTTGTACGACATGCCTAAGGTTGTAGTAATGCTGTTCTTTCTTTGTCTCTTCAGAGATCCCTGGGAACTGCACGTGGCAGCAGATAGCGTTACAGGCAGTAATTCTTCTGGAATCCCCGTAGTAAAAGATATAACGCAAGACCCAAAATAGACAGGAAGGACAGAATGGAAGGTCGACCTGAAAACTAGATAACCAAAATATCTTTAAAAAAAGACTTGTTCGAATGACACAGGACAGGGTAGCAAAGCGTAATTAGTTAATGCTTAACAGAGTAATGGTAAACCAAGTAAGATAAGATAAAAACAGATGTTGTTTAGAATAGGCTTAAAATTTTAGAAAACATTCATTTAGATATTTTACTCAGTAAGCATAGAGAACGGACGAAGTTATATTATTATTAGAGAAAATTATCCAGCAGACCGGTTTGACCAAATAATCGAACAAATGGCTCTTGCATGAGAGATCAAAAAGAACGGTTCTTAATAAGGAGAAAGAAGATTAACACAAATATATACTGAAGCACATTAAAAACGCACCACTATTATATATACTGATGCCGAGAAGCTGGAAAAAAAAAGTGTGGGAATGGATTTTCCCCGTGTTTGTCATGAGGTAGAGAGCGAATGGCTGCTGGAATGGAAAGTGCATGATTCAACCCACGGGTTTGTGTACAGACTACATGAAAACAATGAAAGTTGCACGGGCAACACGATTCCCAACAGCTATGACCTGAAAATGTGTACGCGTTGTGGCAGTATACTCGGTATAAAAAGGCCGTTGAGACAAAACACCCAGTACATGTGCTTGAAATGCCACGACTATCTGAAAACGACCGCCAACGAGCCATTGGTATGTTGGAGGCCGGAATGAGCTCGCGGGCCATTGCCAGAAGGATGAATTGCCACCACAACACTATTGTACGCCTCAATGAACGTTACGGAACCACTGGCAGTGCACGGGATAGACCTCGGAGTGGCCAATCACGAGTTACTACCCCTGCGCAAGATCGTCATATTGTGCTGAGTCCCCTAAGGAATCGTTCTCTCCCGGCAAGTCAAACAGCAAGAGCAATAGTGGGTAGACGTGGGCAAGTCTCTCGGATGACAGTCATACGACGACTCAGAGATACAGGCCTTACTGCAAGACGACCTTATGTTGGGCCAAACTTGACTCACAGACATCGTCAGCAGCGCCTTCAATGGGCAGAGCAACATGTCAGATGGACTAGACTGCAGTGGAATGCTGTCCTATTCACAGACGAGAGCAGATTCAACATATCCTTTGCTGATGGACGTATGCGGATTTGGCGACGGTGTGGAGAGCGCTTTGCAGATTGCTGTGTTCGTCAGCACAGCCGATTTGGAGGTGGCAGTATTCACATTTGGGGAGGATTCAGTTTTCACCATCGCTTGCTTCTTCACGTCTTCCGTGGAAATGTTAATGCTGTGACATATCGAGATGAGGTTCTGGATGCATTGGTTGCTCCTGCGTTCACAAATTATCCAGACTTGCAGCTTCTCCAGCAGGATAACGCACGTGCGCACACCGCATGCATTACGCAGCAATATCTACAGCAGCAGAACATTGTGACGATTGATTGGCATGCCCTATCACCAGACATGTCCCCTATAGAACATCTGTGGGACGAGCTTGGACGCAGAGTCTACAGGCAAGGTTCTCCAGCTAATCTACAACAGCTCGAAGCTGCTCTTACACGTGAATGGGACTTGATTCCCCGGAATTTCCTTCAGAGACTTGTGCGTTCCATGCGGAGCCGCTGCCAAGCTTGTTTGCAAGCACACGGTGGACATACCAGATACTGAGGATAGTGTGAATGAATTTTTTTAATTGGTTGTAATTTTTGGTTTTCTCCCTTGCCTGCACAGAATGCAATGAATTTCATAACAATCAAATGTACAAATTAATGACCAGCATGGATTCATAGGAAAATGAATAAAGATTCCAAATATGTAAACTTGTAAACACTTATATTTACATTTCACACTCTGTTCCTGGATTATACAGGTGGTGCGTTTTTAATGGGCTTCAGTATATATTTTCGCTAGAGAAGAGAATCAAGAAAACACCAATCTTGCTTAGAAGGAAGAATAGGGTTAGCAGCAGCTTAGGCATCAAAAGTAAATAAGGACCTGAAAGCTAAAAATTTTGCTAAATATAAAATGTGAGAACACGAGATTCCATATAAACAGCCTGCAAAAGATAGAAAATGTGTATTAGTGAAGATAATAAATACTTCACATTTTGATGGAAAAACAAAATGGACAAAATGGAAGGCTTTGAAAGCATGTAATATTCAAATGTAGAAAATAGATGGTTCAACGCTCGATCAGAATTAATTCAGATGAAATTGCGTTAAATATCGTCTATTGCTTTAACAAAAGATGCGCAATTCACTTGGGAGGCCATAGGAAACTGGATCGATAGAGTAGATGAAGCATGTAAGAGAAATTGCTTAGCAATTACATACGCTGCTGGAAAAAACAGTCTTGAAGTCCGAATGAATATCCGTATAACAACAAAAGTGAATAGAGAATTAATTCAGTAATAATAATAATAATAATAAAAATACTTACATACTTATTTAGTCGTTCTTCTTCTACCTTGGAGTGTAGAGGTTTGCCAGAGAGAGCGCCGTGTTATCCTATCGGCTGTCATCATTGTGGCCTGGTTTTAGTCCAGTCATCAGTCCTTCAGAGATTTTCTAATGATGTCCTCCCAGCAAACTCTGGATAATAATAATAATAATAAATATCATCATATTTCCTCATAGTTTTTTGTTGCTCCCTATGGAGTATAGAGCTAACATAGCAGTTGGACCCCTGGCAAGAATCCTGCACAAAGCATTCACATGTTCTTGTAGCGGTGGGTTCTGTAGCTGTGTGTTGTACGTGATGAGATTGCCAGGCCCGTCAACTGCCTCATATTAGTCGCCCTGTTCGAAACACCTGAGGGAGGAGTGATCCTATTCTTTCTTCGTCCCATCAGAGTGTCCTGGAAACTACACTGGCCAATAAAGAAGAAAAGAGAAGAAATATTTCAAGTTAATTTAAAGAAAATATTTACTCGTGAAAGTATTTAATGAATTCATTTGTTTTTTTTTTTTTTCCTGTGACTTATGAATGTACCAGTTCTCCTTTCTTCGTGAATTAGCCTTTATGTTATGTCTTCATACGTTTTTACAGTAAGGTCAAAGGTTGTCCCATAACGGATACTGCCGTAGGGGAGTGAAGTGTTTGAGATTTCACTATACTAGGTCCAGCATCGATGAGGTAGGGTGACCAATGCCCTTCCTCGCTGCCTTTTCCTTCCCTAACTCAAAGTCAGGTATCCATTTACAGCTGGGTAGACTGGGTACCGTAATTCGAAGCCGACACCTTTACCGCGAGAGTCCAGCGCTCTAACCATTCTCCTTACTCCGAATTAATTGGGACCGGGTTAAAAAAATAAAACATTTACTAAAACATTTTTTCAATCCACAGAACAATATTTTTGACACGTTCGACAATGAAAGGCAGCATACGCAGTAAACAGAGAGAGCCACATCAGCAAGTATACAATCAGCATCACAATGGACGCAGTGTCAGCATACATACCCCTGACAGCGAGAGCAGGCGCAGTATTAGAGAAGATGACGGCTCAGCAGCAATCACAAAAGCTCCCCACAGAACATCAGGGAACACTGAAGAAGATGTACCTCTAGCCAAAATGGAAGATACTACAGGTCTTACAATGGGGGTGTAAGTCTTATGAGATTCAAAGACCAATTTATTTTTTACAGTGAAGTGCACTTTTTTTGTAAGTGCTTCAATGGGTTGACAACGTGACATTTATCCACAGTGAAAACTGTCGCCTTGTACTATGTGCTTGTTTCAAAACGTGCCATATACCAAGATATCTTTGTTTTTGTGTGTTAACTTGATTTTGTCTTCACACCACTTTTTGCTTGACTTGCCTATATATATATATATATATATATATATATATATATATGGTTTTTAACACCTTTTGAGCACATTTGATTGGTTACGTTCTAAGTCTACCATTGTAATATAAATTTGTACGTAAACATGATAACACTGGCAAATGAACACTAATAATTATAAAGTAGATTTACTAAACCCAAAATCACAACACAGCGTGTTGCGGTTTGTGGTTTAGTAAAATCGGCTATATATGTACTTATATTATACTTACACTGTTTTACAAATTTACTGTATACCCGCTTTTTATGTGAAACGGACACCATATTTTGTGTATCCCGTGGTGTCACACTGATTTTCTCAAATGCACTTTTGGGTTCGATGTTATATGACAATGACGTCATACTGTCACACTTTCTTAAAAACCCTTTTAGTTATCATTGTGTATAACTTATCACACGTAGCAAGGCATAGCCACTATGCGAAATTTGTTGTTTACAAGGTGTCCATAAAATCGCGAATGGTATGAAATAAACATTTTTATTTCAAATGTTTGTAACGTCGATTGTTAAAATGCTGTCAACCCGAGGAAATAAACATTTATTAAGATAACAATTTCATTTATTTTATCAACTTTGTGGACACTTTATATATACAAGGTATATATATATATATATATATATATATATATATATATATATATATATATATATATATATATATATATATATATATATATATATATATATATATATATATATATATATATATATATATATATATATATATATATATATATATATATATATATATATATATATATATATATATATGCTAGGGTGGGCGCTATTCTGACCCAACATACATCTCCCGCCTGAATTTTTTTTTGTTTGGTCCCCACAAACTACTCTCCACCGTTAGCCCTGCGCTTGATTCTTTCTGTGCGACAAGGCTTGAGGCTCAGTTCATAGAGGAAGTAACAGCCCAACCGTGGGCCCGCTCTGCCATCTTGTTTCCCGCCGGACGTCATGGCGCTGGTAGGAGCCATGCGAAGACCCTATAATGGATTCCCTTCGCCGAGTTCTGCATCTATCTCCTATTTTGCCTTACTTCGTAGGCCGCCACTGTCATTCTTGGCTCCTTGTTGCCTGCTGTCCTTATCACATCAATGCCAGTGTCAGGGACCGAAGTACATCGACCTTGCTTTCTGGACTTGTCTGATTAGAGCCACCTTTTCTCTACTCTTTCTCCCTCATGTAGGGATATGGGTCTTGACGACTGGTTACAATCGCGGCTCTTCCAGCGGCTTCTTTACGTGTGGGTGGAACCTTCGTACTGATTCTCTCTGTGTGGCTGTGGAACTTTCTGCTACCTTGTCTTCTGTCACAGTGGGGTAGGGGCCTTGAGTTCTTGAGAGGACAGCTCGCTACAACATGATGTGTTGACTTGCATTAAAAACACCTCCTTTGGAAGAGGACCACTTTGACATTCGGCAGCTAGGTGATCTCCACAGTTGTAAAACCTGACACCCTTAGGTCCCTTCTGTGCACGAGGCCTTCTCTTACCGCCTCTGTCTCTGCAACCGCTTACTCTGCGCAAAGAGGTGACACTCCTATCTTGGATTGATGGGGTTGCATGGAAAACAGCAGACAGCCCATCCTGGACTTTCTAGCAATTCCGCAATCTGGGCCTTTAGATCTGTCCTAAGCCGCTGATCGAGTGAATGCTATTCTGGCCCATCATATATTATGATTCTCTTTTGTGGTGAATTTGAACGTGCATTAACAAAATAAATTAAATTAAATTAAATACAACACATTGCATTAATACCATTCTATTTTTCAATCAGAGCAAGAATTTAAAAAAAACTCAGTGTGTATTTGCTTTTGTGAAAATTTGTCCTCCGAAAAAATGGAGCCACCAATGCAAACACACACTGACCGCCAAAAACAAAACCGTTTGTGCATGAGCACAGAATGAGTGAGGAATAATAACTACACAAAAAAGTGCAAATATAAAATGGCGAACTAAGTAATAAAAGCATCGAGGCCATAAATATAATGCAATGATATTACCTCCTTTTTTCCCTTATATTTTGTTACATATTGCACTAAAATTATTTGGTGAACATAACCAGATCTTATTTTTGTTGTTTCTGTAACATTTTATCTTTTTCATGTATCCAAGATTAACTTGTTGTTTGCAACGATACGATATTTATTTTACTCACTTGCTGTATTTTCCATTATTAACTCTTTAAACCCTACGAGACCTACGGTGTTCCACGATACCGCACATTTTTCTATCAAGGACTATATGGAACGCCCATTGGTTATACCTAAAAAGTAGAACCTCGATAATCTGAACTAATTGGAACTGGGGTTTAGTTCGGATTTCAGATTTGTTCGGATTTTCGAACTTGCCAAAAAGACTGGTCTGTAGCCAGAAACAAAATGTTTTAGTAATTTAAAAAAAAAAAGAAAAATACGTTTTTCTTAATGTATTTTCATTCATTGGTAACAGGATACCTGTAACGTTCAACAGCACCATTTTTGAACTTCAGTTTTCTGTTGCCAGGTCTCTCACTATTTTCAGCAAGGTTACTTCATTTGACATCATTCAATTCGTTATTCTTTCGACGCCATCGTAGTGGCTAATCCCTCTACATGCGTAGACCCATCATCTGAATCAAGTTTTGATGCGGACTTTAAAGTGTTATTGCTTGTTTTTTGTTGTTGTTGTTTTTTTTTTTTTATTAATATCTGTTATGGCTGAATTTCCCACATATACAGTTTGGCTAACAAAGACCTCCTTTGCCTTTTGAAATTCTGTTTAAAATCTCAATTTTCGATTAAATGGTTGAAAATGTCTGCTTCCTTTTAGAAAAAGACGCCAAAGCTACAGTATAGTTGTAAAGCAGTAAAACTATGTAAACACTAAACGATCACACTCGCACTAAGCAAATTGACGAACTGACTGGATGAATGTAACAGTTAAACATTGACACTCTTACTCACCTACAACTCTCACTGTTGAGGACATATTGCAGATTAGCTCAGGCACATTACTCACTTTCTGGAGCCAGCATTAAAAAATGCTGGCTTGCTCAGATTGTTAACGTTCAGATTATCGAAATTCTACTGTAGTCAGATTTCCTCGTGCCTACATTTGACACTATATAAAACAAATTTAATTGTTGCGTTTAAGACGTACAACTCAAAGGATTTTTCAACTCTAGTAAATCTCCCTTCTTAGGTAACTTGTCTAGATATCCTTTCTTCCATTCTGCTTGTATTTCTTCTCTCTACACCTTTAGTGCCAGTGGTGTCATTCAAACCTAAAACCTGCCGGGGGCACAAACAGTAAAAATATCAAGAAAATCATTAATGGCTTCAGTTCATGCTTTCATTTTACATTATAAAGCACTGCTCTGTTATCATTTTTATGTGGCCTTTTACAATATATAACTTTATATGCTAAATAATTATATTTTAATATTTATTGTCACTTTGAGTAGAACGCCCTTCTTGTAAATATGCCACACACATTTGTGTTTACATTATTTATTATTTGAATTCTTGTTGCATTAATTACTAAAGTTGTTTTTAAAATTTAGCACTTCTGTTGAAACTCTATTTTTTTTTTAAACCACTCTGATATACCTTTAAAGGCAGTGACGATATTATCTCGAAATATTTTTCCACATTTTGCCTGAAAATATTTGCATACTTTTGAGCGTGATATTGTGTGTGTTGGTTGTTTGTTTGTTTGTTTGTATCCATATATATATATAGATATAAAACATTCTCTTTCCACAGACCAATGACGTTTCATAAAAAAAATTCTTTGTCACTCAAAAAAAAAAAGAAAGACACACACACTCACACACAAAGACCTAAATTAGAATTTTGACATCTTTAAAACATGCAAAAATAAAACTTCATGAAAAAAATAGCAACAATATGTAATTTTCGATAAAATTGTAGCTTGAGTTACAACCTACTCCATGTCATGAAACAATACGTTAAACATTTTATTGTTCTTCTACTATATTTCTATCTTATTTCTTTTTTTTTAAATTTATTGTCATGCTTTGAAGCGTTTTTTTTTTTTTTGGTGTTGAATTGATGAATACTTACTTACTTAGTCGTTCCTCTTCTGCCTTGGGAATGTCGCCACAGAGAGTGCCATGGTATCCTATCAGCTGTCTTCCTTTTGGCCTGATTCCTGTCCAGAACCATGTCCCTTTTCGCCAAGCACTCTAACAAATTTGCCACTCGAAAGTAGAATCCTCAAATATCTTTTTTTCCTCATTAATTCCTACAATAACATTATCGTCTGTTAACCACTTCAGGAAGCATGCCTGGTGTTATAAATAACTTTTGACCCCGTTAAGTTTCAGAAAGATAATATTGACAACGACTTTCTTTGACGTAATTTTCCACATTACATGGTTGAAATTGTGTTAATTATGTTGTTTTTTTTCAGTAGATTATTACTCCATTTTACAAGTGCTATTATTCGTTTGTTCTGGAATTTGTTGATTTATACTTATATTTTTACGTGATGTATTTTCAAACGCAATCAATTCTTGTATTTATTTTATGGCCCAGCTATTATTGTCTGTATTTTTCAGTGTGTATTTCTATTTCTTATTTAATTTTTACAATGTATTTGCACAATGATATGTTAATTTTTACAGATATGCAGCTGAAATTATTTACTTCCCTCCTTTGTTATTGACAGTACTGTATGTTATTTTTTATCAATAACTGTACCATGCTTGTTGATACATGTTCAGTTTTTTTCTTCTTATATAAATGCATTTTTTCATAGATGTATTTTTCATGATAATGTTACAGACAATGTCACAGATTTATTTAAATAGCTGTTCATAGCTGTAGTCTAAATAGTGTCTCCTGGTCAAGTATTTTAGTATCTAGGTAATGCTATGGTTTTTTTAATGTCTTCCCTGTAGGCTTTGACCTTAAGCTAATTTCTATTGTTCTATTTTTACTTAGTTATGCTTCCGATACTGCCCTGCTCAGAGCTACATTTCTCGGGTTCCCTTGAGCTTCATTCTTTGCCTCTTTGTGTAACCTTCGACTGCTTCTGCACCTACGCGTGAAACTTTAAATGTTAATACAACTATACATCCTCTAATGTGTAAATATGTATTTATCTGAAATATCTCACATATCATCTCTAATGAACTCTCGAATGTTGATTCTATTTTGCTTGCTGAAAGTGAATCTGTTAAGATTGGCAGTTTCTGATGAAGGTGTAGAAAGCGACTAACAAGAACTAGGCGTGGGATCGGATACCCATGATATAGACATTTAAAACTAAAAGAAACTTTAGCAAATATGAGCAAGTCGTCTAAAGAAAGTGAATCGGTTAAGTCAACTCAGCGAAGTAAGGGTTGCTGATATAACTTTTTTCTGCTAGGAAGATTTCTGGATTAGACATGTAGATTGTTCAAACACTATACAATCAAGGGAAACTACGCAGGTGGCAGCAGAAATGTGAAACTATTAAACTGAAATCCTGGGATTGTGCAAAAAAGAAAAAAAAGCGGGAAGGGAATAGAAGGGAAGAAACTGAACGCAGAATAACCGACGCTGTCCACAGGAAGAAAGCGACAACCATAGTAAAGGTGTGATTCTAATTATGTCGAAGCAATCACGGAAGGAACTCATAGAATAAGAAGCAATGAGACCCAGCTTAGTACCAGCAACATTAAGACTACCAAAAGAAAAGAAAGATAGAGATGGCAATATATACATATTGGTTCACATGTTAGTAATGAAAAATATAGAATGTAAAATGTACAACTTAGCCAATCTTGGCTCACAGCCTGTTTGCTCAGAGTAGGTTAAGGCACTAGCAGATGCCTTTTACAAGTGTTCTTGAGGGTCGTTACTTTAACAATAAGTTCCCCCTTTGACTCCGTGTTCCAGATTCCTCAGATTCCGGTTTTCCTTGTTTAAAATGATTTGAGTTTTCCCGAGCTGTTTAAGTCCTTCAAAATGCCCCCAAAAAGTCCGGTCTGATAAGTAGAATCCTGATTCTAAATCTGGCAGTCTGGTTGTTGTCTTGGCAGACGATTCTCACAGTGTCTTAAAACTGCAAAAGTGTCAGGTTATATGGCACTTTGCCTCCCCCGCAGTACTTTGTTTACGATTTAGGCAGGGTCCAATCAGGAATTTGGGGGTTCTTCTATTTCGAACCCCCGCTAATCGTTTCAAAACTGCATATTTAGGTGGGGTAATTCAAAATTATTCCGACATGTAAAATTATGTGCGTGATGCATAAGGTCACGTCTCCCAATATGGAAGTGACATGTCCGTACACTTTTTCGACAATGTGTTTCAGTTTTAACATCTTACTTTCCTCTAAAGCAATGTCTCTGAAACTGGTGGACATGATATGATGATGTCATTCACGTCTGTCCAAAATGTGTCGCACAGAAAAGTGATCTCTTTATCCGTCGCATGCGCACACAAAATCCGTCGCGCACACAAAATCCGTCGCGCACACAAAATCCGTCTGCGAGCGAGTAATTTTATCGCCTGGCACGGCTTGAGCAAACAAAACTATGCGAAAGTGACCAGACCAATCTGGGTTTTAAATGCTCTAATCTTAGCAAAGCTGAGAAGCGCAGAGCGAATGTGATGCATTATCACCAAAAAGGAGTGTCAAATGGTTGTAAATACCAAATATCTGTGTGAAAAGAGTTAATTAAATGTGTCGATCCCCCGGAAATTCCAGGTAATCAGTACGTACAACAAATGTAACTGATTACTGCCGTAGTGAAGACGAGATCGACGCAAAATTATGTGACACAATCAAGATTTTACCGATGATCAGATCCTTCTAGCCCTTAACCGTAACCAGTTGAAAGACAAACTCCGAATATTTCAGAAAAGCAATACGTATGAAGATCAACAGAGAAAAAATAACTATTACAAGAAAAAATTCGGAAAATGATAACCATATTGCACTTGGCAGAGCATCTCTACATAATCTGGACTCAGATGTACAACTTGGCAACATTAGAGGCAAAGTTGGAGGAACAGGGAGAGATATCAAGATAATAATACAGAAGAGAAAGACAGCGAGGAAGGGAACTAGTTACCTCATCTCGTAAAAAAAGGTGGATCTAGTATAGTGAAGTCTCTAACACTTAATTCCCCTTCGGCAGTTTCTGGTATGTGATTACCTGTACCTGTTTAGCATTGCTGAAATCAGTTTTAATACTGACAGCGTCTAGACAATTAAAAAAAAATATATAAAGTAGCAAAAAGTAATTTCCGTAGCGGTGAGTGACAAACGTTTTTGATTGGTGTAATTTATAATCGGGCGGTGACCTATATTCAGAAGTTAGGAATCTATGCCTTAATTAATCCGTTATTTCGCGGAAATCGATTTTGCGTTCACTCTTCTGTTACCGACTAAATTTCTTTAAGGGCGATCTAGAATCATAACGCTGTGAGTTTACTGCCGTAGTGGATAGTCGAGGTAGCTAGTGATTTTAGATTAGTTCAGACGTATAAATAACATTTTAAGAGTAGCGATGGTGAAGAAAAATATGGAGAAAACATATGGGGGAAAAAAACTGCTTCGGGGAAAGAATGATTACACGATAATCGAATATATGTCCAACAAAACCCTCCCCATATCTCTCACATATCATCTCTAATGAACTCTCGAATGTTGATTCTATTTTGCTTGCTGAAAGTGAATCTGTTAAGATTGGCAGTTTCTGATGAAGGTGTAGAAAGCGACTTTCAAACCAACTTTCCAATGCACAATTTGACACCAGGGACTGATCAATAATTGCATTGAAAAAAAGTCATTTTTTTCCCAATTATTTATCGAGTATCTATCAGTACAAGAATGCAGTAGCTCTATCGTCATTGTGGTTATCGCTCTGCTCAATCACATTTTTCTCAGATTATAGATTCTAGCATTCTTGTCTATTTCATTACAAGGGTCCCCCGATTAGTGCTGTTAATTCATTCTTGATTAATCGAGCGTTAACCGAAAAAGCACTAAACGAAAAGGGATTTCCCCATAAGAATTAATAGAAATCAAATTAATTCGTTTCGAAAGTCCAGAAAGCTGTGTGAGACCCAAAGACGCAGCAACAGAGAATGCAGTCAGCGACTCATAGCTTGACTGCTTGCGTCTGGGTCAGCGAACCAGAGCTGACCAAGACCCTACTCCACCTCCACGTAGTGGTCCTGGAAACAGGCTGCATCACTGCAGTCTGGCTGAGAGAGTAGGGATCGAAGAGGGAAGGCAAACCCGGTCCCAAAAAATGCCGTGCTGAAGTCGGATGTGCCGGCCGAAAGGCGCAGATATCGCAGCTCCGCTGTAAACAGACACAACGCAACCAACGTCCTTTTCGGGACGAACGAAGAAGAAGAAAGCTGTGTCAAAAATAAGTAAAAAGCGATTTAAAAAAAAACAGTTAACATTTTTAACTATATATAATAATAAAAATATTGAACACAAACGAAATATTATGTATGAACTGTATTTACAAAAAATATTTTTTAAAATATGATAGGACTTTAATCGTTGCTACTTCCGCCGCTTGTGGCCACATTTGTAACGGCAGAGCTGTCTTCATCCTCAGAAGACTGGTTAGCAGACGGTTTTATATATGTTGAAACAGTTTTCTAATTGTAGACGTAGAAGGTTGGCTGTTTGGTCAATTGTGGCAAAAGATATTCGAGGAAACTTTAAAACAAAAAACACACACAAAACAGCAAACAAATCGAGCTTATTTTGCTTCGCACCCTTCTTTTTCTCTCCAAGAAACACTTTGTAGCAACGAGGTTCTTGTTCTATGTTACGGATTATCATAGAATTGCATTCTATTTTGAGGTCACGCTTCATTATGCCATTAAACAATAGCAATGTTTCTTGGTCATCCCTTAACCCCGAATGAACTTGATGAGCATGTGAAAGATTTAAAGATTTAATTCTTCCTCCCATGGATCTAGCGCTGATCGTAAGATTGAATTTTTTTTAAGCGTATAACAGCCATCTGGCATAAAATACAAACAGCGCTATATCGAAAAAGCGCAAAACGAACAGCGTAACACCGGGGGACTGCTGTACTATATGGCTTAGACCAGGAATCGGTAACGTCATCATCGCTATCGTTCTCGTAAAGGCTTGGTTCGCTGAGGGTCATACCATTATCATTATTATTATTATTCTATTTGCTCCCAATGAAGCATAAACCTTCAGCCAGTTCATGTCAAACTCTTCTAGCTAATATCATATACTCAGGATATCTCTGTATCTTATGTATACTTTCTATTCCAGGTGCTCAATCTGGACATTCTCATGTTACAAAATGTGACTCAGCTATCCGGACTCCTTTTGGCTTCCTCCATATTGCATCATTACTCTCCGTGATGGTGGGCTTTCTTCCATCCTGCATCATTACTCTCCGTGATGGTGGGCCTTCTTCCATCCTGCATCATTACTGTCCGTGATGGTGGGCCTTCTTCCATCCTGCATCATTACTGTCCGTGATGGTGGGCCTTCTTCCATCCTGCATCATTACTGTCCGTGATGGTGGGCCTTCTTCCATCCTGCATCATTACTGTCCGTGATGGTGGGCCTTCTTCCATCCTGCATCATTACTGTCCGTGATGGTGGGCCTTCTTCCATCCTGGGTGCCTGAGCTGAATTCCTTGCTTTAGACTAGTAGTTCTCAACGTGGGCCATGATAAATTTTTAGTGGGTCACAGTAAGACGATAAAGTACTTTTTCCAGCTAACAGCGACTATGAGGGAGGTCACAGAGGTAGATCTTCTTCTTCTTCTTCCTCGTTCGCCCTGAAAAGGACGGTGGTTGCGTTGTGTCTGTTTACGCCTAAGCTGTGATATCTGCACCTTTCGGTCGACACATCCGACTTCAGCACGGCATTTTTTATGGACCGGGTTTGCCTTCCCATTGCGATCCGCACTCGCTCAGCCAGACTGCACTGCTGCAGACTGTTTCCAGGACCACCACGTGGAGGTGGAGTGCGGTCTTGACCAGCTCTGTTTCGCTGGTCCTGATGCAAGCAGTACAGCTATGGGTCGCTGACTGCATTCACTATTGCTGCATCTTGGTAGATGAGGCTCAGAAGTGGGACCATGAGCAAAAAAAAAAAAAAAACCCTGCTTTAGACGACACAATCGTGTTTCTGACTACAGTTTTTTTCGGTAAAGGTTCTCTTAAGACATGTATATTATAATGACCTCCCTTAGTAATGAAAGAGAGCCTTACCTGTTCGTACATGACCAAGATACATATTACAAGGGGAGGTTACTATAATGCACATGTCATCAACCTTTTACGTTACTAAAGGATAGGCTAATAAGCTCCATGCCCAACCCTCCTTAATCGAATTTTAAGACATGCGTAGTAAGTTGCGTTGTTGCTATTATTTGCTTTTCTTTCGGGTCCCTGCAGTATATACAAGGTGAAGGTATATCAGATACTGTCGTAGGGGAGCGAAGTGTTATAGACTTCACTTTACTAGGTCCAGCATCAAGAGATGAGATGCCCAGTTTCTTTCCTCGCTGTCTTTTCGTTCCCTAACTCAAGAGAAAAGTCAGCTACCCATTTAGAGCTAGGTAGACTCGAGCGGGACAAAAACTGTCCGCCCAGACTAGTTCAAGGTGTGTCCATTACTGATTGAATGTCCCATTTTTTGTCATTGTTCAGCTTTCAATTTCTGTCCCATAAGTTCGTTGTTGTACCCAGGCAGATATTAAGATTGTGCACATACTAATTTCTGCGCCGACACATTTAAGAACTCCGTGTGAACACAATTAAAGAAGACAATAAGAAAAAGACAAGACAAAAGTTGCACACAACAAGGTCTGTATTATGAATCCATTGACAACATTCCTTTACAGACCCGATGTTTCCGCGACAGTGACTCGCCGTCTGAAATGATGAAGCGAGCAAACATTGTAACAAATCAAGACAATATCGTATGAAATTATGGGAAAAAAAATAATATGAGCTAAGTTAAGAGATCACTACAGTCTTATCGATTGGAAAGAAAGAACAAACGCGGGGGAAAAAAGCTTCGACAACCAGAGTTTTCTTGCCATTGATTTATCATTAGTTTCAGTCGATATTAGTTTGATTTATCCTTACATAGATTAGTTCTTTGAGAAAGACATATTTGTCGATACGTTCGATTGTTTTATTGCTGTGTCATCGTTAAGAGTTATTTTTCACAACTTTTTTCATGCGGAAGTACACCCCCCCCCCCCCTCCCCCCCCTTCCCTATCAGGCTAGAGTTCCAAACTTCTCGTGGCATTGCATCACAAGCCACTTAGTACATTTGGTGTGGCCTCCACCAGCTGAGGCCACTGAGTTGGGGAAGTCCTTGGAGGTTGCAAGAAAGCCCATACCCCCCCCCCCCCCCCCCCCTTCTGCCTTTCATATTGCCACTAGCGTAAAAGAGTGAAAACTCGAATCCCTGGAGTTTGGAAGAAGAAGAAGAAAGAGAAGAGAAGCTCTATTATACTGTTTGGAGATATCAGGAACCTTGAGTTGACTACTGCCTTTATTAGAGTCATTAATGTAGAAGTCTGAAGGCGAACGAGATGTCAGGAACCTTGAGTTGACTACTACCTTTATTAGAGTCATTAATGTAGAAGTCTGAAGGCGAACGAGATGTCGGGAACCTTGAGCTGACTACTGCCTTTATTAGAGTCATTAATGTAGAAGTCTGAAGGCGAACGAGATGTCAGGAACCTTGAGCTGACTACTGCCTTTATTAGAGTCATTAATGTAGAAGTCTGAAGGCGAACGAGATGTCAGGAACCTTGAGCTGACTACTGCCTTTAATAGAGTCATTAATGTAGAAGTCTGAAGGCGAACGAGATGTCAGGAACCTTGAGCTGACTACTGCCTTTATTAGAGTCATTAATGTAGAAGTCTGAAGGCGAACGAGATGTCAGGAACCTTGAGCTGACTACTGCCTTTAATAGAGTCATTAATGTAGAAGTCTGAAGGCGAACGAGATGTCAGGAACGTTGAGCTGACTACTGCCTTTATTAGAGTCATTAATGTAGAAGTCTGAAGGCGAACGAGATGTCAGGAACCTTGAGCTGACTACTGCCTTTAATAGAGTCATTAATGTAGAAGTCGGAGGGCGAACGAGATGTCAGGAACCTTGAGCTGACTACTGCCTTTAATAGAGTCATTAATGTAGAAGTCGGAGGGCGAACGAGATGTCAGGAACCTTGAGTTGACTACTGCCTTTATTAGAGTCATTAATATAGAAGTCTGAGAGCGAACGGGATGTCAGGAACCTTGAGCTTACTGCCTTTATTAAGAGTCATTGAATATAAAAGTCTGAGAGCGAAGAAGATGTCAGGAACCTTGAGCTGACCTTTATTAGAGTCATTGAATATAGAAGTCTGAGGACGAAGGAGATGTCAGGAACCTTGAGCTGACTACTGCCTTTATTAGAGTCATTAATGTAGAAGTCTGAGGGCGAACGAGATGTCAGGAACTTTGAGTTTACTACTGCCTTTATTAGAGTCATTAATGTAGAAGTCTGAGGGCGAACAAGATGTCAGGAACCTTGAGTTGACTACTGCCTTTATTAGAGTCATTAATGTAGAAGTCTGAGGGCGAACGAGATGTCAGGAACCTTGAGCTGACTACTGCCTTTATTAGAGTCATTAATATAGAAGTCTGAGGGCGAACAAGATGTCAGGAACCTTGAGTTTACTACTGCCTTTATTAGAGTCATTAATATAGAAGTCTGAGGGCGAACAAGATGTCAGGAACCTTGAGTTGACTACTGCCTTTATTAGAGTCATTAATATAGAAGTCTGAGGGCGAACAAGATGTCAGGAACCTTGAGCTGACTACTGCCTTTATTAGAGTCATTAATATAGAAGTCTGAGGGCGAACAAGATGTCAGGAACCTTGAGTTGACTACTGCCTTTATTAGAGTCATTAATGTAGAAGTCTGAGGGCGAACAAGATATCAGGAACCTTGAGTTGACTACTGCCTTTATTAGAGTCATTAATGTAGAAGTCTGAGGGCGAACAAGATATCAGGAACCTTGAGTTGACTACTGCCTTTATTAGAGTCATTAATATAGAAGTCTGAGGGCGAACAAGATATCAGGAACCTTGAGTTGACTACTGCCTTTATTAGAGTCATTAATATAGAAGTCTGAGGGCGAACAAGATATCAGGAACCTTGAGCATACTACTACCTTTGTTAGAGTCATTAATGTAGATGTTTGAGTGCGTGTGGTGGATTTGATGTTAAGAAATGTTGTTGTTATGTACTCTTAGTGTACTGAATGAGATCAGCTGTGAAGGTCCCTGAATATAACAAATATTTGGTAAGTTTACAGGGTACCTTGCTGCTACCACCTTTATGATCTCAGTCACACTTATTCTTTGACTAGAATGTATGATGACTACTTTTGGTGTCTAGGGTTATGAATATGTAGTGTACTGTTGCATTAGCCAACTAAACATATAAACAACTATTTTATTATCCAACACAACACAACAATACTACGACAATCACATACACACTACACTTTGAAAGACTATCTTAAGTAAGTCAGTGGTTGAATTTTGTGTAACGTTAATTTTTTTTCAATTTATTTTGTCCTGACTCTAATTGTTTGAATCAGGACTGACAATCAAAGTGAAATCAAGTGAATTATTTACATTAATCAATTTACACAATGGATCTTCTGTCCATAATACAAATATTGTTATAATAAAAGTGTGTAGGTGTAGTTTTCTAAATTAGGTTAATACTGGTATATATATATATATATATATATATATATATATATATATATATATATATATATATATATATATATATATATATATATATATATATATATATATATATATATATATATATATATATATATATATATAATGGTAGGTTGTTGGTTAACATCCCTCCTTATAGTTCATTTGCTTTTCATTTGTCCCAGGTGGAATTTTTTAAATTAATATTTTCAGTCTTTATTCTTAAAAACTAGAGTTCATAGAGGTTGAGCTTCCTGGTGCCGAACAGGCACTTATCTTCGAAGGATAACACCGGTAGATCTTTTCCTAGTCTCGCTGGACAATCTGTTCCTCTTATTGAAAGGCAATGGCATCCAGCACGTGCCCGAAATATGCAAACAGTGTCAGGAATCAATCAGTTCCCACGAGCTTGGTATTACGTTAATGACAGGGCCACAAAAAACCATGAAATAAGAAGGTTATGCATCCTTCTTTATAACGAGCATACAATAATATTCCACAATTTATTACAGGTACAGTACAAACAAACGAATAGGATCAGCTCTTGATGACAACCTATTTTACCATTACATTTTAGGTGACAATGTATACCAGTATTCCTCTCCCCTAATGGTTACAACGCCTCTGCAATTCCAGCAGTAATCTTTTTCCATACAATAGGATAGGTGTTATGCTCCTTGATGACAATCATATATAATTTTGTAGTTCTACACCTCTCTGATAGTCTACCATATGATGGATCAATCTCTAGGCTTTGCCTAAGTCTGCCATCGACTCACTTACTTACAGTCGTATGTTAATATCTCACATTCAAACTTTATTTTAAATGAAAGGTTAATAAAATCATTCTTAGTTCTTACCACAGATTTCAATGAATTATACACAAGTAAACGATGACTGGCAAACAATTTATGGCACACTTTTGATCTGCCTTCCGTCCAGACTGTTTTCTATTCGTTTTAAAAGCACAAGCCTGCTCTCATCGCTCCTTGTTTATCAAAGATTTTTCTCAAAATGGCAACGAGCAGTCTACGTTTTTCGATAATATAATGCATTGGCCAATCGGACCATGCACATTTGAATCAAACTTTAAAATAAAATAAAAACTCCCAACTACTATGTTTACTCCTGCAAATATATTTTTAGTTTTAGGTCAACCAATCCTATCTAGTCTTTCTTTAAACTACAGCCAATCAAATCATAGATACCTTTCAGTCCTCATTTCCCCAAAAGCTTTTTTCAAAACATGCTATGAAACAATAAGCAGGCATGATTTTTGTTTTCGTCAGTCCGTCTTACAATACATAGTATTTTTGCCAATATCTTGGTTACTTATTGTACAAGTGCGTAACTGACACCATATTATTGATCAGGAGATCATAAGGCATCCGAATATATAATTTTTATGGCCCTATGTATTATGGTTCATAATTCCATATTTTTTCTATGTTAGTCGTTCAAATCTAGAAACTACCACCTGTTCCATTCTTTTTCTAACTATTTTCAAACTAAATACGAGAGTCTCTCGTATGATGTCAGAATTACGTCATTCCTTATAAGAGCTAAGGTTGTTTACATGATCCAATTGACGAACATTTTTTAGTTTTGTATCGTAATTTGAAAATCGCCCAAGGCTATGTCGCGCTAGTTGGCTTTTGTGAAATCAACGCGAGACGGCGTCCCCTAAGTTCTGTCTTTCTATCCCTTCCCTCCTTTTCTTTTATTCTATCACTCTATCGTCTTGAACTTGCACAAGTGTTACATTTAATCTCAAGGACGAATTTTAAAAAGACAGTATCCTTCATTCGGCTATAAGGCTGATCAAAATCCGCATACCGGCTGGCGTGGGGACGAAGAAGCTGGACTCAATTTTTATTTTCTATCTTATTTTTGACTTTATGCACTATAATATACTCTAATTTAGCTATTGTATTTAAAATATCGTCACAGTGCGAACGAAGAAGATTCGTTTTTTTTTCAGCAGTGTCATGTTGAGTAATTGCATATTATATTGAATTTTTTGTTAGCTTACGTTTTCTTAATATTAATAACTTATATTAATGGCTCCATACACCATATGGAGTAAAATGAAAATAGAATGATAATTATAAGTATTTTAGCAGCGGGTTAAGTGACCCCGAAAACCGCATTCCTAAGCAGGTTCAGTAGTTTATTTTTATTGTCCTCGCATGAACAGTGGGCATACTTTGTTTCAACTCTTCTTTTGTCGTCGTTTTCTTCCGATTTCTTTGTTGTTTGTGTACTCTTTTGACACACCCCTCTCAATAAAGTTGAGCCTAGACTGAGAATACCTGACTCACAGCTGGTCTGTGAGCCACGGTGTTCGCGAAAGGCAGACTGTGAGCTGTGGTGATCTACTTATAGAAACTTTTATGGTAATGGTAGTCCCGTAGCAGATACTGCCGTATGGGGAGTGAAGTGTTAGAGACTCCACTATACTAGGTCCAGCATCGGGGGAGGGGGGCCAATTCCCTTCCTCGCTACCTTTTTCTTCTCTAACTCAAGAGAAAAGCCACGTACACATTTACAGGTGGGTAGGCTGGAGCGTGTCGATATAGTGAATCGAGCCCGGCATCTTTGCCGTAAGAGACTAACGCTCTATCCACTCTGTCAATCGGATGCTCATAGAAACACAAAGCTCTGTAGATATCTACTTTGTTAAGGTAATGTCTGCTTTCAGGTTTCATTGTCTTTGAAATCTGGAATTAGTGCAGTCTTACTGTAACTTTTATCTCTCTACGAAAATGTCTGGTTCCTAGCCATTACATAACTATTCAAACTAAATGATATTTTCTTCTTCTTCTCCTCCTCCTTCTTCTCCACAATCTTATTAAGTGGAGCAATGAAAATTGCATGCAAATAAATATCATTAAAACAAAATGTATGATAATATCAACTAGGCAAAAATTACAAAACTCACAGAAAACAACACTTCAGCTCTACATTGGAACCTCTTTAATTGAAAATGTAAATGAAAATAAAACACTAGGACTCATAATTGACCAAAATTTAAGTTGGAATTCGCATGTACAAGCACTGACCAAACAAACGGCACAAAAAGTTTACCAGTTAGCTAAAATCAAACATTTCCTAGATGAGGAGACACGAAAAATGTTCTATACGTCCCAAATACAAACACATCTAGACTATTGTTCCACAATTTGGGATGGCTGCACCATGTCCAAGACTAAAAGACTCTATTCATTACAAAAACTTGCAGTGCACCTAATTTCAGACAAAAACCTCACACAGAGTGTAGACCCATATACATATCTTAACATATTACCACTAAGAAATCGCCTTCTCTTCAACAAAGCCAAATTTATTCATAAAATCTTATCACAGAATGCTCCAACGTATCTGTGGCCTATTTTCAAATACAGCGGAAGACGCAGTCAACGCTTAAATAAATTACACATGCCCAAGCCTAGGCTCGACTTATTCAAGAAAAGTTTAGCTTTTTCTGCTGGTCATCTGTGGAATAATCTTCCACACGACCTAAAAAACACGCTTAGTCCATATTCATTCAATCACAGACTTTTCAAATACATCATGAGTACAGATTATATGTAACCCTAATTTAATTATGTTCTTAAATAATTACATAACATCATATGTAGGTTTTAAAGATAATTTTGTCCTGTTTAGTATTAATTATGATAAGGTACTGTAAATCTGTGTAACTGTTATTGTACTGTTACAATGTTGGGATTTTATTTTATTGTAGTTTATTGTTATTTTATTATTTAAGTATTATTTAAGATACAAGTGAGAATAAATGGATTCAGTATGGAAGACGAGGGAAAGGAAGGGCAGAATGTTAGACGGGCCTGCGTGGCCAATTCTAAACCCTTTGAAAATAAAGTTCGTTCGTTCGTTCTCCCTTCTTTTTCTTCTTCTTCCTACACTCTCATACGTCCTCTTGAATATTTTCAAAGAAAGCAGTGGTCAACTCGGGGCTATTTGTATCCAATAAATAAATAATACACAAAGGTACGTTTAAGGCACCCGTGAGAAATAAACAAGTAGAAGACTAGACAACAGAAAAACAACACAAGTGATAGGCTTACCGGAAATCCAAACCAGGACCCTCTGAGCGACACCACCGCCTAACTATTCGCTCACATAGCTATCCCAGGTACACCGTGTTTTTACCCCGCGTAGTTCTCAGGGGTCTGTAATGGGGCAAACAAAGAACAAGACTACGTCATGCAAAAGAAAAGGTGAATACTTGGTCCAGGCTTCCTGCAAGGGCACCAGTTGTCGTTCTATGCTCCATAAGGAGCGAGTGATGATAATGGTGCTGCGCTTTTACATGCCGGCTAGAGAAGGTTACCGCGAAGTTTCTTTAGCTTTAAAATTCAACATCTTTTCCTCTCCCTCAATTGCCTTGAGGATCTACCGAATTATTCCCCCGTGATCTATCGGGAGATCGGTCTTTACCTTATGCTGAACCCTACACTATGTTTATTTATCAGACAGAGAAGAGATATCTGCGGTGGCTCGACAAGGTCGGTAGGAAAACAGCTTTTAAGTTCGTTTTGGTTATCTAAAACAGTGGTTCTCAGCGTGTGCCATATGGCACTCGTGGGGGGGGGGGGGGGGGATGCCATATTTCTAGTACCTTTTTTCCAGCTAACAGTGACTATTGGGGTGGGGGATGGGGGGTGGAGCACAGGGGTAAATGAGGCTCAGAAGAGGGGCCATGAGCAAACAAAAGGTTGAGAACCCTGATCTAAAATACTGTACCAGAATTCTCAGAAGACACGTGTGCAAGAACTGATGGTCTACGACACTAAGCATCACCATGGTTACTGTTAACACCCTGAGGAGCATAGGCATTCACCTAATTCATGCCAAGCTTTCCATGTCCTGTGTCATCCGATCAAAGTCTTTCCATATCTTGTGCCATTCGTTCAATGTCTTTACATGTCTTCTATAGAAATTTGACGTCTGTCTCCAGCTCCTTTCTCCGCGTAATTTTCTGTCTTCCTCTTCCACTTTTACCCTGTGGATTCCAGAACAAGGACTGCCTTGTAAATCTGACAACAGTTTTCTCTCAATGTGGGGTCCGATAAATTACCAACGTCTTCTTCTTATCTCATGTTTTGCTAGTTCTTGTCTGGTTCTTGTCTGGTTCTTGTCTGGCTCTTGTCTGGCTCTTGTCTGGTTCTTGTCTGGTTCTTGTCTGGTTCTTGTCCGGTTCTTGTCTGGTTCTTGTCCGGTTCTTGTCTGGTTCTTGTCTGGTTCTTGCCCTCAGCTCCACGTTAGTGATCCAGTCATAGCATTTAAATCCTTCTTTTCTGTCCAAACACCCATTTATGAAAGTGTGTAACTTCTCAATTGTTATCTTTGTTGTTCTCAATGTTTCAGAGCCACACAAGAGTTATACCTTGATATTTGAGTTGAAGATTATTAATTTTTTGTGTTAGACTTGATTCCTTCTGATTCTCATTTGTTTAATTCCCAATGCAATCAAATCTCCTCTTACTTTGTTTTGTTATATTTTTACGTTGATATCCCTGTCCGTACCAAAATTTCAAAATTTGTACGGATGTTTCTTTCAGCATAGTATTGGTATTATATTTATTGTCTTTATCTTTGTCTTTTCCCAGTGTATTTTCAGACCTGTCATCGAATATTTTTTATTTTATCTTACATTTGGTGACGGTTAAGATACACAAGAGTCAGGTCAAAGACAAAATCTAGATTAAGAATGGCGCAATCTTCATCGTTGCTATTATTTTCCCTATGAAGCCTGGAGCTACCACTGATGATGTTCCTCCTTGCAGGAACCCTGCTGCGAGCATTTACATGTTCTTTTAGCGGGAACCGTGATAATCATGGTGATAATTAAGTCTAAAGAAGAACCACTGTTTTTTCTGGTATTTCCAAACTTCTGGCCTCTCACAAAGAAGGTTGTAGGCTTCCCATTTGCAGAAACTGATTGTTCCACTTTTTTAAACAAGAAGAAGTAATTACGTAATAATGTAACTGTTACTAGGTATTATTCTGTACAGGAAATCAAATACGTCACTTTATGTAGTCTTTATGTCTCTTAATCAAGGCATGTAGGTCTATTCGTCCATACATCCATACCTCGATGTCGGAACTGTGTATACATTAGACATAGCCCGTTGACGACAATAATGGCTCAGTGTTGTTTCTGATAGGTTTATTTTGACACTGTTGAAAATATATGACTTTTTTTCGTAGCTCCCGATATTGAACATACTATGGAAATTTTAGTTTTATTAAATGAATTAATGAAAATGTGGAAAATATTTAGTGATAAGGTTTCTGCCGTTCTATTGTCTACGGTATTTAACGTTTACAATTTTATAATCATTTTTTAATGCTGCATCTATAACTTTCTATGGCAGTGTTTTCTCAACTTTTTTGTGTTCACGTCACACTTTTCAATTTTCTAAAAAAAAATTGCGGCACAACTATCTGATCCCGCGCCTGAATTAAAAATTACAGTGATTATATAATAAATTAAATACACTAATTTGTGGGTACTTTAGAATAAAGAAAACTCTCAATTCGATTTTCTTTTAGTTGTTTCAAATAATTTTGAAGAATATATATTTTTGTTCAAAGCAGTTAATAGCTCCAATTATTATTGAATGAATTCAAGCTGTAAGATCAGTTTTACATTACATGATCATTAAAAATATTCTTCATGTGGTAAATTTTCAAAATATTTGCGGCACACTGCTTGAGAAACACTGTGTTATGGGATCTGATTATGTACCCTAAGTGTATTTTGTTTTGTTTAAGTTCGTATCGGATTTTTATGTTTTATACATTTTTGTATTCCAAATGGACGATGTTTAACAATATGAAATATTCAACTCTCGAAATATAAAATATATTTATAATTTTATTTTTAAACTTTCCAGCGTGAATGTATTTCTGTGTTAGACATAATTCCAAAACATACTGTCACCATTTCCATTTTGTAAAGTATACAAAGTAACTCGTGCCAAATTTGAGCTAAATTTAATTATGTGTATGAGCTTGTCATAAATGAGAATTACACGCGTATTTTCTAATAGTGAGTCTCTGATTTTACAAGAAAGTTAGTTCTAAAACATAAGCTTTGATGACATATTTATTACTGCATCAAATTCTTATTAGGGGTCGGAGTGGCTAAGAAGTATGGTGCCCACCTCTAATTCTAAAGGTACCGGTTTCGCTACCAGTAGGGTGAGTATAATTGATGGCAATTGTTTTCACAATCAATGGTTCCTAATGATGTCATAATGAAGGGGGGGCTCCTCTTTGATCTCCTGGATAATGAAATCGGATGCCTAGCCTTCTCGGATAAGGACGAAGAAATAGGAGGTCCCGTGTGCAAGTTGCACACGTTAAAATTCCTCGACAATTGTAAATCGTAAAGAGTAGACCATACGGCCGCTGCCCTCGCAAAATTAGGAAACCTTTCCACCACAAAAATATTTATAGAATGTGTGATTCCTGAATACACATATTGTAATCCTCGCCGGTGCTACGGAGTTCGTGCACTGTGCTGAGATCCTCATGGTTTGATCTAAGGGAGGAGATCGGATCACTGATGGAGTTGTCCGTGTGCAATGAAGATGTCCTGAAAACCAAACGGAAACCAAACTAAATTCTGAAAAACTGTGATATTTGCTCTGCATGTTTGAAATCTTATTTGGTTGAAATGAAGAGCAGTTGGAGGTGTGTTCTATACGGCCTTAAAAACAAAGAAATCAGAGACTCAGTAATATGGAGTAAGGGTTAGGATTAGGTTTCGGAATTCTAAACATATGGTAACATACATGAACTTGGTTTCCTTCCACTCAGACATATGTTCGTCCCACATGTGGCTGTACATGTCCAGGAACCATCAGATACAGAGGATATGGACGGTGCTGATGACGCTTCTCAAGGTCACAGGTCCTTCAAGTGGAGAGTGGAAGCATAGACTACACATAGATTTTTCCGTAATTTAGTTTTTATCAACCTTGACATTTGTCTTTGAAAAATGAAATTGTGGGAATTGTATGGTAGAAGTATGTTGAATATATTGTGGTAACTGTATGTTAGAAATGTGTTTGGATATATTGCTGTAATTGTATGTTTGGGATATGTTGGATATATTGTGCTAACTGTATATTTTAAATGTGTTTGGATATATTGTGGTAACTGTATGTTAGAAATGTGTTTGAATATATTGCTGTAATTGTATGTTTGAGATATGTTAGATATATTGTGCTAACTGTATGCTTGAAATGTGTTTGGATATATTGTGCTAACTGTATGTTTGAGATGTGTTTGGATATATTGTGGTAACTGTATGTTTGAGATATGTTGGATATATTGTGGTAACTGTATGTTTGAGATGTGTTTGGATATATTGTGGTAACTGTATGTTTGAGATGTGTTTGGATATATTGTGGTAACTGTATGTTTGAGATATGTTGGATATATTGTGCTAACTGTATGTTTGAGATGTGTTTGGATATATTGTGGCAACTGTATGTTTGAGATATGTTGGATATATTGTGGTAACTGTATGTTTGAGATGTGTTTGGGTATATTGTGGTAACTGTATGTTTGAGATGTCTTTGGATATACCTTGTATTGTGGTAACTGTATGTTTGAGATGTGTTTGGATATATTGTGGTAACTGTATGTTTGAGATGTGTTTGGATATACTGTGGTAACTGTATGCTTGAAATGTGTTTGGATATATTGTGGTAACTGTATGTTTGAGATGTGTTTGGATATATTGTGGTAACTGTATGTTTGAGATGTGTTTGGATATATTGTGGTAACTGTATGTTTGAGATGTGTTTGGATATATTGTGGTAACTGTATGTTTGAGATATGTTGGATATATTGTGGTAACTGTATGTTTGAGATATGTTGGATATATTGTGGTAACTGTATGTTTGAGATGTGTTTGGATATATTGTGGTAACTGTATGTTTGAGATGTGTTTTGATATATTGTGGTAAATGTATGTTTGAGATGTGTTTGGATATATTGTGGTAACTGTATGTTTGAGATATGTTTGGATATATTGTGGTAACTGTATGTTTGAGATGTGTTTGGATATATTGTGGTAACTGTATGTTTGAGATATGTTGGATATATTGTGGTAACTGTATGTTTGAGATGTGTTTGGATATATTGTGGTAACTGTATGTTTGAGATGTGTTTGGATATACCTTGTATTGTGGTAACTGTATGTTTGAGATGTGTTTGGATATATTGTGCTAACTGTATGTTTGAGATTTGTTTGGATATATTGTGGTAACTGTATGTTTGAGATGTGTTTGGATATATTGTGGTAACTGTATGTTTGAGATGTGTTTGGATATATTGTGGTAACTGTATGTTTGAAATGTGTTTGGATATATTGTGGTAACTGTATGTTTGAGATATGTTTGGATATATTGTGTGAACTGTATGTTTGAGATATGTTGGATATATTGCTGTAACTGTATGTTTGAGATATGTTGGATATATTGTTGTAACTGTATGTTTGAGATACGTTGGATATATTGTGCTAACTGTTTTTTTGAGATGTGTTTGGATATATTGTGGTAACTGTATGTTTTAGATGTGTTTGGATATATTGTGGTAACTGTATGTTAGAAATGTGTTTGAATATATTGCTGTAATTGTATGTTTGAGATATGTTAGATATATTGTGCTAACTGTATGCTTGAAATGTGTTTGGATATATTGTGCTAACTGTATGTTTGAGATGTGTTTGGATATATTGTGAGAGTGTTGGATTGACATAGTGGTTATAGCTATGATCTCTCTCGGCAAATGTGCCGCATTCGATTCACAATCCCAACACGCTCCAGTCTACCCAGCTGTAAATGGCTACATAACTTTGCTCTTTAGTTTGGGAAGGAAAAGACAACGAGGAAGGAAACTGGTAACCACACCTCTCGATGCTGGATCTATGATAGAGAAGTCTTTAACATTTCATGTGCCTACGGCAGTATCTGATATGGGATTACCTTGACCTTTTTATATTGTGGTGTCTGTATTGACAGCTACCAGACAGCTACCAGACAGCTGTTGGATAATATGTGGTAACTGTGTGGCTGAAATCTGTTAAATATATTGTGGTATCTGTATAATTAAAATATATTTGATATTTAGTGGAAAATATAATGCAGAAATGTGTTGTATGTTTTGTGGTAACTGTATGGTAGAAATCTGTTAGATATCCTGTGGGAAATATGGTCGACTGGCACAATGGTTAGAGTGCTCGCTTCTCACGGTAAAGTTGCCTGGTTCACATCTTGGTAACATCACGCCCGAGTCTACTCAGTTGTTATGACTCAGCTCTTCAGTTAGGGAAATGAAAGGTAGGGAGGAAGGAAACCACCCCCCCCCCCCCTTCCGCACCTCATAAAGATGAAACCTAGTGTACGTGAAGTCTCTAACACCTCACTCTTCATAACTGAACTACCTTTTCATTTATATTGTTGGAACTGTATGGGACAAATATATTTAGCATATCGTGGCAACAATCTCTGAAGGACCGAGGACTAGAAAATGAACCAGGCCAGGAGGAAGACAGCCGATAGGATAGTATGGCGCTCACTCTCTTCCAAATCTCTACACCTCACGTGTAAGTAATATCGTGGTAACCATATGTTGCAGACGTGGAAGCTGAAGAGAAATAAATGATTGAATGGTAAAAATCCCTTAGCTGTGGACACATACCAGCTGTTTAAATTACTTCACACTGTAATGAGCTGGACACCGACAAAAGATGACAATTATTATGATCAGTGCGGTTTTTTTTAAATTGAGGACGATGTATTGTAAACTTCATTCATGGTATGTCAGTGATGTGAATTCTGGTGTGATGTCTTACCTGGTTTTGTATCGTTGTTATATAATCAAAGATAATTCAAAACAAGCTTAAAAATAAATTTAAAAATTTATTTTTAAAAATGCAGTGCACAGATTGCGAGCATTTACAAGGCCATTTAAGGAACCCCATCCAAGGGGGCTCTCCAACTATGCAGAGCTAAAATACTGTGCTGTGGTTCTGGGCTCTTCCGAGGAATTGTCACGTCCTGCACAGAGCCACTTGTCAGCTTCCCCCTGCCTATTACTGAGTCCATAGTGAGATCCTTCTGCATGCAGTCAAGCAGGTCAAAGCCAAAGAATCACGTCTGGGTCTCAAGTGACTTCTCCAAGCTTAGTGTGCATTGCTGGGTTCTCAACAAGTTTCACCACAGGGTGGATCCCTGGAAGTGTGCGGATGATTTCAAGAGTCAATGAGGGTGTAATTAACCTCACAGACAGAGGTTCATTTCCACACACACACACACACACACACACACACACACACACACACACACACACACACACACACACACACACACACACACACACACACACACACACACACACACACACACGCACACATACATATATATATATAGTAATTATGCACTATTAACGCTTATAGCTTAAATTGCTTAAGTAAGAAGCAGGCGGTATACACATTTTTAGAGTAGAAAATAAATGTGCAGAAGCGGTAAAAGAACAGGAAGTTCCATTAAGTAGCTTCCAGTTTTAAGGAAAAGTTACAAAACTAACCGGACATATCGGTATAGCTGCCTGTTTAAGTGTTATTGTGTTCCTTTTCGTCGCTTTTTTTTTTAAATGCATGATCGCTGACTAAGACATTTGTGACGTTACGTCATTGATGTTTTGTCATCTTAGCAGGAGCGATAATCATTTCTGTTAGAACAGATTTAATGTTTTTTAGTGCACACGTTATTAGATAGATAACAAACATTTCTTTTCATTTTGAAGGTAGTCCTATTGAATATACTGCCGTAGGGATGTCAAGTGCTAATGTGAAAAGACTTCACTATACTAGGCCCAGCTTTTTATGAAGTGAGTAGGCCAGTTCCCTTCCTTGTTACCTTTGCCTTCCCAAACTCACGAGAAGAGTCAGCTACCAATTTACAGCTGGGTAGACTATAGCATGACGCTATCAGGATTCGATCCCAATAACTATGTCGCAAGAGAGAAGCCTTCTAGCCGCTGAACCCATCCGTCTTTTAATTTTTTACTTGGCGAAAAAAAGCAAACTCACAGAAGAAATATATGAGATTACGATTCTGTACAACCATTGGTGTAAACGCAATGCAACAAACAAGAAAGCATATCCACAAGAAGAGGTTTGATTGGCTGTATTCTGATTTGAGAAATCACGTGAAAATGTAAAAATGGCTGTTCTTAGCGCGTGCATTGTGTGATGTTTCAAGTTCCATTACCCAAAATGCCGAAGCTGGCTTTGGCTCCCATGTATTCTTTCAATCACAAAATTCTTGTCACTTATCACTTGTCACTTGTCACTTATCACTTGTCAGTATTGTGAATTAACATTCAGTTGTACAAAACACGAATATCAGCTTCAACATTATATTAATATAATGTCGTTTCGCATTTGTATCCTATCTAAGATTGTTATTAATATTACGATTTTAATTTATTATTCATATATTATTACATGTTGCGTCAATATTCACATACTTCTTTCCACGCTGTTACTGAATTATACATGCCAAATAAGAGGAATCGATGCAGAGAGAGAGAGAGAGAGAGAGAGAGAGAGAGAGAGAGAGAGAGAGAGAGAGAGAGAGAGAGAGAGAGAGAGAGAGAGAGAGAGAGAGAGAGAGAGAGAGAGAGTATGAGAAATTAATGTTAGCCATTTATAAGATATTTTCAAATTCAGCTTGATGTACGCAGTATATCTGAACCGTAAAACCTCTTATTTACGGATTCCTGAAATAAAGGACAAAATTTGTTGGTGCTGAAATTTTGGTCCGCAGTAGGATTATGTAAAATTATTGACTGTTTTTTTAGCGAAGTGTCGACTAGGTGGCGGACACGTACGAGCGCAAAATCTTTGCTGACACTGGCATGAAGTTGATAGTGCATTAACTCTCCTCACGCTGCATTTATGTTTTGGCTACATAATTCGGAAATACTGGACAATCGACACTCTCGGACCACTCACTCTTCCTACAACTCTGTTCTTAAGAGGTTTTACAGTAATTTAGATGTATGGGATGTTAAATGGTGATGTTTTCGAACTGACTAAATGTATAGATTATATAAATATATATAAAACCATTTTTAAGTAATTAATGGACAAACTATCCAGCTTAATCCCTAATGGGTTATAATTAGGATAAATTGTGTCAGTAATAGTAGGCAGTACATACAACCGTTGCCATTATCTCACTGGCAACATGCTATCTTTTTATTTATTCCATAATGTACACCAGTTAATTAGAATTTCTGATTAGTGTTTTTTTTTTAAATCTTAAATACTCAACTTACTGTGTTGCTTAAGAAAACTATATGTTTTACAAATGAAAAGATTACTTGTGTGTGCGCAAACGCACAGAGAATGTGAATGTCTATTGCGTATTATAGTTTTATTTCATTTCTTCAGATAATATATTTATATATTACATAAATACATACATATACGCACGCCTCGTGTAGTTGCCGGAAAAGAAAGAATAGAACTGCTCAAGCATGTCGTACGAGGCTACTAATAGGAGGTTTTGTATAGGGCTGGCATGTAAAACTAATTGCCCCAGAAGTTACTACTGAGAGAGCATGTGAATGTTTAGTGCAAGCTTACTGCTAGTGGACCAGCCTGCAGTGGTGGCTCTAAGCTTCGAAAGGAGTACAAATGAAAATTATATATATATATATATATATATATATATATATATATATATATATATATATATATATATATATATATATATATATATATATATACTAGTGTAAAAGCCCGTCATAAGACGGTAATTAAATTCAAAAGTAGCAATACCTAACGGCAATTTTACTTATTCAAAAGTATTAAACAAAACCACTGTGCATCACCACATTACACGAACTATGTAGTATCAGCGATGATCCCAATGTGTGTATACGGGATCACACATTCTATAAATATTTTTGTGCACACCAACCTTTGCGCACTTTTCTTTGTGGAGTGTTACTATTTTCGGGAGAGTACATATAAGGGAAACAATACAATTAATGTCCAACTTTCAACCAAAGTTGCATCCCTTAGCGTTATTGACATAAAAAGCTGGGATTTTATATATTGATATGTGTATGCGTGTGTATAAGTAAAGAAGAGCGCAAAACTATGTATGTGTGTGTGGAAAATGTTTTAATATGTAACCAGACCACAAGGAGTTTTATATTTGGATATGCGCCCTAAAACAACTGACGATTCCTGTGTCTAGGCTGAAGGTGACACGACTCGAGTTAAACACCTAAATTAAGAGAGAGAAAGAGAGAGGGAAAGAGCAAGAGAGTGAGAGCTCACACATTTTTCATTAAATTATCAAACGTTGAGGTCTAAAAAGTATATATATATATATATATATATATATATATATATATATATATATATATATATATATATATATATATATATATATATATATATATATATATATATATATATATATATATATATATATATATATATATATATATATATATATATATATATATATATATACAGTAGAACTCCATTTATCCGAACCCCAATTATCCGAACATCCAATTATCCGAACACTTTTTCCAGAAAAAAAAAAAATCAGTCTCCACCAGTCACGTTAGACTACAGTTCTGAATCTTTTGATGCGGCAAGCTTCAAATGTGTGTGCGAACAATTTGTAGACAATGAGATGGGCTAATGGACGGTCGCTTACGTACATGAAGTCAGTTAGATCATAAAGTCCGTTAATATCTGGTTTACCAATCCAGTGTAAGTGTGAGTTCTAGGCAGAACACTGGCTAAACAGACAGTTCAACTTAAAATAATTGTGTCTGCTACTACAGCAGAATAATTTTGGTGTACACGTATTTCTCTGTGCGACCTGGCATCTTCCAGTAGGCCTAAAGCATATAAAAGGAACCGCAATGTTTTGTCAATTGAAACGAAAACAGAAATTATCAAGAGACTAGGAAAAGGTGAAACTGTGTCTTCATTTGCGAGGATTTTCAATGTTGAGAAAGCTACCATCTCTGACATCAAAAGTAACAAGGATAAAATTATGAGTTTTGCATCGAAATTGGATAGTGAAAATGGGTCGAAGAAACATAAAACCATGAGAAATGCGAAAGATTTAAAATTGGAAGAGGCTTTGTATATATGGTTTGTGCAAAGAAGAAGCAAAGGGGAACCTATCTCTGGCTCTCTATTGTGTGAAAAGGCACTTCAGTTCAACAGTCAACTTGACGGTCCTCCTGACTTTAAGGCTAGCCAGGGATGGTTATGAAACTTTAAATCTCGTCATGGCATACGAGAATTGGAGATTCAAGGGGAATCTTCATCTAGCGATGCAACTGCCGCTGAAAATTTTAAAGAAACATTCTTGGCTTTTTTGGAAGAAGAAGGTTATTTACTCGATGATGTGTATAATGCCGATGAGACTGGCTTATACTGGAAATCATTGCCTCAAAAATCACTTGCATCTCAGCGCGAAGCAGCTGCCCCTGGGTTTAAAAAGTGCAAAGAGAGAGTAACAATTTTGGTAGCCGCGAATGCCAGTGGAAGTCATCGTTTACCGGTGCTAATGATCGGCAAAGCCAAAAAAACACGTTGTTTAAAGAATGTGACATGTCTCCCATTGTGCTACAAAGCACAGAAGAGTGCTTGGATGAATAGTGAAATATTTCTTGATTGGTATACAAATCAGTTCATCCCAAATGTGAAGAGGTTGAAAGAACAAGAAAAGAAAACTGGAAAAGTAATTCTTCTACTGGACAATGCACCATCTCATCCAGAGACGGATACATTGAATGCAGTTGATGCAAATTTTAAAGTAATTTTTCTGCTTCCCAATGTAACAGCACTGATTCAACCAATGGATCAGGGTGTTATAGCAAAGCTTAAAAAGATGTACAAGAAGGAAGTCCTGCGTCGTTTATTGTTGGCTGAAGATGAAGAAAGTGTGGTGGCGTTTTCAAAAAAAGCTTAATCTCAAAGACTGCTGCTATATGTAAGCTGATGCTTGGACCACCCTGTCACAAGATAATCTCAACAAGGCTTGGAATAGATTGCTTGGGAAAAAAGGAGGAAATGAAACTCCTGCAGTGGACACAAATGATGATTGTATAAATGAAGTTGTGGAACTGTTTCAAGCAATGCCCGGATTTTCGGACTGTGACAAAGATGATGCACACATGTGGCTAGAAGATGATAATGATTCTGGTTTTCAGTTTTTGAATGACGAAGAAATTTTGTCTTTTGTGCAAGAAGAAAACCAAATACATGTAGTGACCGATGATGAAGACTCCTCAGAAGTACATGATGTACTTGTAGATTATGAAGAAAACCCAAAACGTCGACCGAGTCCTGAAGAGGCCTTTATAGCACTAGAAACAGCGATGGCTTGGTACGAGCAAGAAGATGACAGCTGTCCTACACAGCTTCTGCTGTTGAAGAGAATGCGGGACTTAGCAGCCAAAAGCAGACTATCCAGTTTGGCGCAAAAGAGGATTCCTCATTATTTTAAATAGTGGGCTACATCTGTGCAAGTACATGTATACGTAAGTTGCGCCTGGTTTTGAATTGTTTGTAATGTTATTTTGAAAACATTTCTCTTTCTTAACAAAAATAATTAATACAAGTAGTACATGCACTGCAGTGTAATGAAAGATTTTGGTGATACAGTGATCTAATACAGTGTGGGTATTATTATTATATGAATCATTTGGGATTCTTTCGTCTGATATGTCTTTAACTCGAGGGCAGACTGCGCTGACGTGAACAGCTCCAGTATCTATGTTAGTCTTGCATTCCAGGTAGTCACATTATTCATTTGATTTTGAGTTATGTAACAATCCTTTTGAGACTGCGCGCGCGTGTACCGTATGTACGTGGTGGTTGTGTGAATGCGTGGTTAAAAGGAAAGTGATATGTACGATATCTGTGATATTCTTCACTCGTATGCTAACTGTAAATGTCAAAAAATTGTAATTCTTAAATATGGCATCTAACCTTATATCACAATTAACAAATTTTTCATACATGTTGGTCGCAACTGACGCTAAAAATATACGCACGTTTTACTGTGCAATCTATGTCATATTATGTGCTTCAATATTGAAACTATGTTGTATTTGTTTTTCTTTAACTGCACAATTTTATATTGCTTTTATACGGTTAACACTTTACCATGACCCAGCTGAGTTCGGCTGCCGGTTAGTCCAGGTATATTAAATCTAGGACACTTTTTTCCGAGAAAAACGACGGATATCAAGCTAATAGAACCACATATAAGAAAGTAAAACGGAAAGTAAAGTATGAATTTTGCCGCTAAGCGTCGTGGGGAGCTTTACTATATTTTACTTTAACTATTAAATTGCTTCACTCAGGCATGTCGTACAAGGCGACTAATATGGGGCTGGCAACTTCATCATGTAAAACAAATTACCCAAGAAGTCAACTCTTCAAGGGCATGTGAATGCTTGATGCAAGATTACCACTAGGGGACCAGCTGTAGTGGTGGCTCTGTAAGGAGTTCAAAGGAAAATGATGCTGAGGAGGATTGCACTGATGACTAATCACGTCTGCAGCTCGGTTCCTCGAAGGACACGTACGTCGGATCCCCCGCGCCAAAAAGTGGGTGGGTTGACTAGTATGCTATTCAGGAACAATGTAGACCAACACTCCTGAAAAATTATCGACACTCTCAGCTTCTGTGAACGTGTCTTAATGGAATTCCAGAAGGGGTGTAACCTCCACCAGTGATAACTGACTATGGAGATAATGCGTCCTTTGGGTGATAATCCTTAGCTGTATTTTGCTAGGTGTAAAGTGAGGTAAAGTCAATAAAAACTTACGGATCATCTAACAGGACTTGACAATTGAACAGAAACAATTGCTGGTTCAAGCTACGGATTTTATTTGCACAACTACTGCATTAATTACCTCGCCAGAATAAGTCTTTTGATTGAACGCTTAATTTTTTGCGACAAGCTTGTGACATGGACCCGGAACTAAATTAATATCAGTTTCACTTTGTAATCTTCATATCTCCAAATATTTTAACTGTAAACTTCTGACTCATCCTAAAATGGAGCAAATACTGTAGCTCGAGCTTCATTTTTCTTCTTCTTCTTCTTCTTCTTCTTCTTCTTCTTCTTCTGCTTCTTGTTCTTCTTTTTATTATTATTATTATTATTATTATACTGCTTCTTCTTCTTCTTCTTCTTATTCTTATTCTTCTGTTTTTATACTGTTTTTATCTGTGATAGAGCGTCACGCGTGAAGAATCGCCATATGCAGAAGCCGCTGATTCAATGATTAAACGCTAAATTACTGCTGCATTAATCTGTATATGTAAATGACAGAATGAATTTCTTTCAAAATGTTCTTTTGTTTGTTTGTTTGTTTTTTTTTTTTTTTTGAGCGAGTGCTTTTTAGTAAAGCGAAATACGTGTTACAAATCCACTGTCGCAGTTTTCTATTCCACATCTGAGACTAAGATGACATGAGTAGTCGATTTTGATTACCTGCAAAATATTAACCAATTTATTTTCTGTTAAGCGTCGGATTATGACAAGGTTAGATTCTAGATAAAGCAGCTTCTGGGGCAGCATCGTCAGTTCACAAAAACAAAAGAAAAACAAAAACATCTCTGCCATTTTATTTTTATGCCGAAAGAATTCACTCATTGGGAACAGCTTGTGTGGAATTTATTTTGAAAAAAAATAAATCCTACTTCAAAAAATGTCATTTTTACAAACTGTATGGAGTCACAAACTTCCCAAGACTCTGTATTGCCTCGAATCTGGTAATATAAAATGCACATCTTTCAGCTCACTATTTTTAAAAAATAATATTATATGTATGTATATACGTTTATTTTTTCTATTACACCCTTTTTTGTGGTGGTTCATGCTGTTTATAAACTTTATGTCCGATTTATTAATGTATTTTTGTGAGCAACCTGCACCTTTGTCCATCTTCTTGACGATTATATAAATTAAAAAAGCGTTCGCCCGCCACTGGCTGGTTATTGTTTATTCATCATCATTATCATATCACCATCACCAGCATCGTTATCGTCATCATCATATCATCAACATCATTATATCATCAACATCATCTTATCAACAACATCATCATATCATCATCATCATATTATCATCGGTGTATCATCAACATCATCATATCATCAACATCATCATATCATCAACATCACCATATCATCAACATCATCATATTATTATCATCATCATCATCATCATCATCATCATATCATCAACATTATATCATCAACATTATCATAATATTATCATCATATCATCAACATCATCATATCATCAACATCATCATATCATCATCAAATCATTAACATCCTCACATCATCATCGTCAGGTCATCATCAAAATTTTCCATTTAGTTCCTTATGGAGCATGGAACCATCACTACAGCTGGCTCCTATATATGAAGCCTGCACCAGACATGCACGCGCTCTTGTAGTGGGGGTTACTGTATCAATCAGTTTTACATGTTGTGGTTGCCATCCTTATTCACAACCTCATATTAGGAAGCCGTTGTCCTGTTCTTTCTTTGTCTCGTCAGAGACCCCCGGGACCTACATTTGGGACGTAGGAGCTCTACATACCCAAATTATAACCTATATAGGGTTGAACATGGTATCCCGTGCAGAATACAAAATCCAATGGTTTGTGCAAGGTCGTAAAATCAACAACAACAACAACAACATTTGGGCCTCTTGTCTATTCCGTAGTGATAGTAGTGATAGTAGTGATAGTAGTGATAGTAGTGATAGTAGTG
>JAMPIV010010645.1:102500-228952 GCA_024509875.1 Oreohelix idahoensis
AGTCCTGGGTAAGCCACTCACGTCTGTTGTTTTTCTGTTGTCTAGTTTTCTACTTCTTTATTTCTTACGAGTGCCTGAAAACGTACCTTTATGTTTGTCTAATGCTTGCTTAATTATGGAAAATATAGAAATACTTTTCCCCAAACCAATAAATTGACGTATGTGCCTTTAAATAATTATCAATAATAGTTCAATAATAAACACTCATATTGAACATTCACGACAGTGATTGAATAACTGATATATTATTAACACAGAACTCAGCAATGATAGAAGTAGAAGTTAATGATTGATAGATCTGTATTCTTCCTGGCTCCAGTCAGAGCCGAGGAACAACATTGGCTAGATGACCAAAGAAAGATCTATGTAGATCATAATGGATGAAATCTGTCTTGCTGTTCAGCACAAGTAATACACTGACAGTCAGTAGTTATGCAACTGAATTAGAAGAAGTTGCGAATCTTGCATATATCAGAGAACAAGAGTTAATGTTACAATGAAATGAAAATACAGCTACAACTACATCTTAATAAGGATGATAAATTTATATATACGAGGGAAGGTCAAAAAGTAATGCCTCCTATTTTTTATGTATGTAAGTACTGCATCGGTGTGCAATTTGTAAATTTAGCAGGATTCCTCAAACACTCTTCTGCACTGTATAGCATTACCAACCTGTTTCAGTAACAGGTGGCACCACTGTAACAGTTTAAAAATGGCTGCCAAAGACGTTCGGTTAAAACAACGTTATGTCATAGAATTCCTCAATGCTGAAGGCGAGACCCAATTCGCATCCACGAACGTTTGAAGAATGTTTATGGAGATTTAACACTAGATGTTAGCACTGTCCGACATTGGGTACATCGTTGTGATGAAGCTGAAGTAGGTCAATCCTCAATGGCTGACGCAAAGCGGACTGGCCGTCCGTCTACCGCAGTGACTTCACACAACATTCATCGAGTTGATGGCATCATTCGTGGTGACCGTCGGGTAACACTGGATGAGCTTTCTTCCATGTTGTCCATTAGTAAAGGCAGTGTCCAGAACATCATTAAAGACCTGGGTTATTCAAAAGTTTGTGCACGGTGGGTACCCAGAATGTTGACAGACAGACATAAAGAAACAAGGAAAACCATAGCCATCAACCTCCTGCACCGTTACGAAACTGAAGGAGAAGAGTTTTTATCAAATATTGTGACAGGTGATGAGACTTGGGTTCATTTTTTAAAACCAGAATCCAAGAGGCAGTCAATGGAATGGCATCACACAACATCGCCGACAAGAAAGAAGTTCCAAAGTTCACCATCTGTAGGGAAAGTTATGGCCTCCGTGTTTTGGGATGAGAAGGGTGTGATTCTTCTCAACTTCTTGGAACAGGGAAACACGGTGAATGCAGACCGTTACATTGAAACTTTGAAGAAGCTTAGAGGTCGTCTTCGGCGACTTTACCCATTAAAAGATCAGAGAACTGCACTTCTGTTGCACGATAATGCCACGCCACACACCGCTAAACGCACCATTGATGTGATTGCAGAATTTGGCTGGAAATTATTACCACATCCCCCTTACAGTCCCGATCTTGCACCTTCTGGCTTCCATCTGTTTGGACCACTGAAAGAAGATCTTCGCGGACATCACTTTGAGGACACCGAGACCCTTAAATGCGCCGTACGCCAGTGGTTTAGGAAAAAGGACACACATTTTTACCGTGCGGGGATACATGCCCTTGTGAGAAGATGGACAAAAACTGTAACAAATAACGGAGACTACATTGAGAAATAAATTTTTGAAGTTCAGACTTGGGGCTACATTTCAATGTGAATTTTATCTGTGTTATTGCCTATTGAATGAAATTAAAAATTACGAGGCATTACTTTTTGACCGTTCCTCGTACATACTAGCTATACAAATCAGGCATTATGAATAATAAAATTTATCGACATACCCTTTCAACGAAGTCACTACTGCTCTTGTGCTTGATGGCTTTAGGTCGTTAAGTTCAATGACTTAGAATAATAATTAAATGTTTCCCGTCCAGTTGATACACAGTGTGAATCGTGGCTGTATGACCGGGCCCCAGTCTTGGTTCTTTGTTAAGTGCCAGAAACATTAGGTTCCGGATATTTAACAGGTCATCCTGTTCCCTTCCCCAATCATCATGTGTTTGGTGGGCAGGTCTCAAAATGTCAAAAGTATTTCTATTTTCCAATAAGCATGCTTTGGTCCAGAGTGGCAGATTGTGACGAAAGTACTGAGATTCTGTCTTTCAAATGGCCCATGTCTTTTTCTCCTTGCATTTTGTTCACTATTTTTGGAGGGATTACAGAAAAATCCTTCCCCATGTTTCTTCTCCTTCTATTTATTTACGTTTTTCAGAGAGATTACGGGGGAGTTTCATCTCATCTACAGCTATGTTCCTTCTCTATGACTAGTAGTCTTGTTTAGTGTAGGGAACTGTGCATTATTATTCTAGACGAAGGACTTTAGAGCCTAGATCAGGATTGGCACCAGATTGTCTTTTTTTAAAGATATGGCATGTGGCCATAGACGCATTTTTCGGGAGTTAAATTAATTGCGGCCATTTTTGCTTCATTGCCAGTATAGGGCTAGGCTTAATCCCGTTTCTTTGTCTAAAACTCATGTACGTTGCATCAGAATGATCTAAGGTTCTGATTGGCTGAGAGCTAACTGCAGTTGAAATGCAGAGCTCCCATTGGCTTAGAACCACGCCGCGCATATGACGTCATGAAACAAAAATTTCTCCCACGGCAAAGTTGTGGCATTCGCAGCACCGCAAGGGTTTTACGTTAATTGCCAGTGGTGGAAGGAGAGAAAGAAAAGACGTTTTCCCAGGCAGGGGAAGACATGTTCCAGCGAATAGGATTTTTGTGGATAAATCCTGAGCTCTGACGCTCGGTCGGTTACACACGCAGATTTGGCATGCTGCCAGCGTTGTGGTAATTTTATGTTCGCTTCTTCACGGCCATAATAAAGCCGAAAGCCCCATCGCCCAGTCATAGGTAATCGGGCAGGTAACCTCAGAGGTGTTAGGAGAAGCCAGCTACAGTTCCAGTCCAGAATCCAGTGGGGTTCTGTTAAACCTTAGTCATCAATTCCAAAGTAGTGGAGAGAGAGAGGGTAAACATTCTCTCTACTGAAGTCAGCACAGATAGGCAGAACTGATAGTTTTGGTGAATCATAGCAGAGGGACCGCTGCTGAAGTTTAGAGGTGCAGTTAGCTGTGTTCAGGAGATTTCATGATAGGCTGTGTAGAACCGAAGTCTGTGTAGAGATTGTGTAGACACTTCGTAGTCGTTCCAGCTATCAGTGGACTTAGAGTTAGAGTTAGAGTCAGAATTTAGAACCGCTAGTTTGGAGTATAGGCGACATCAAGTGCAGTGTAGTTCATTTCAGTTAACCTTACCTTCTTTCTCCATACAGGTGAAACTTGTGGATGAAGGGTGGGGTTGGTTTTTTTTGATGATACATCATTTCGTCATTTTTTTCTTCCTGAATTTGGTTGTTTTCAGGAGTGCTTACACTGCAATTTTATGTATTTGACATGTATATGAGTTTGTTTATAGGTGTATAATAAACTTGTATAAATTGTAGCTGGCATCAGTCATTTCATTTAAGTACAGTAGCTATATGTTGTCTGTATCTTGGTGTTTGTGAAGCTTGATATAACCTTATCCCCTTAGGGTAGCTAGAGGTCGTTGACAACTATAGCACATAAGACGTCCGAAGTGGCGAGGAAAGAATCAACCTCGGTTCTTAACCTCGGAGCCAATAGTGTCAACTGTTCACATTTCACTATCATTTTCTTCTAAATCTATCTTTCCAGTCTTCCTTTTCACTAGTGTCTTCTCACTATAGGTAGACATTCTCTAGTCCTAAATCCATTTCGTGACAAAGTGGGGGCTCGTCCGCGATCATCTTTGTTGGGATCAATTCTAGATTCATAAATTGTCTCTGAAGAAAGTTCTGGAAATAGATTTCTTAAAAATCCCCTAGACTTGAGCTATATTAAGACTGATCCAGCTATAAGTTTTTTCCACAGGTTGTAGTCAGTTTAGATGTTAGTTGTAGTAAGGTTGTTTATGACTTAGAAGTAATTGATGGCTAATCGAATTTTTTTCTTGACAGGAAAGTAAATTCGGGTTTTGGGTAGCTGGATAACTTGAATTTTTTTCAGGTAGTTATTAGTCAGACTTGGTGCTAGTCTGAGTGCGGGTTTTTGCGACAGCATATTCCTAGTAGGTAACAGTAAATTTTTCTTGTTCCTTTTTTTGTCATTTCCCCTCGTGGTGAGTTACTGCTGATTTGTCAGGTAAGATGGCTGAATTGGTCAAGCTACTTACTGCATGGAAGGACGCAGCTAAAAGCATGGGAATGAATGAGGCCGAGACTAGGGCTTACATTATGACGGAACAGGACCGGCAGACGGAGAGAGAGAAAAGGGAAGCAGAGAAAGAAGAGAGGGCCCGACTGGCAGAGATGGACCTGCGTAAATTGGAAGCGGAGAAAGAAGAGAAGGCCCGACAGGCAGAGGAGAGAAAAGCAGAGAGAGAAGCACAGGAGAAGATAGCACAGAGAGAAGCACAGGAGAAGATAGCACAGAGGGAAGCGCAAGAGAAGGAGAAGGCAGCAGAGAGACAGCGTGAACTTGCCCTGCGTTCACTGGAACTGCAGTACCGATCTTCGGAAGGAAATTCGGCTAACGGAGATTCTCCCGGAGCAGGGGCGACAGACACCTCAGGAAACGGAGGGCCCCGGATGGCAGCCATGAACTTTCCGATGGATTCTTTCCCTAACGGAAATGAGAAAATTGAGGTATTTTTAGAAAAATTTGAACGGATGGCAAAGGCATACGGGCTGGATGATAGTCTTTGGTGCCTCAAATTATCTCAATCACTAAGAGGACATGCGTATGATGTCTATAGCAAGACGCTAGTGGATGACCAGAATAACTTTGAGGCACTGCGGAAGGCCCTGTTACAGCGATTCCAATGGACTCCCCGGAAGTGCCAAACGATGTTTAGGGAAAGTCGACTGGAGAAAGGAGAAAGTTTTCCCCAGTTCGCAGAGAGGCTGAGGAATTACCTCACTCGCTGGAAAGAGTTGTCGGGTTTGGCTAAATCTTTTGAAGGATTGGAAGAATTAGTTCTGTGCGAACAGATAAAGGCCAACATGTCTCCGGACTTAAGGAAGTACCTGGCGGAGCAGGGCGCACAGCAACTGGACCAGATAATTCTATTTGCAGAAAGGTTCCAGACGGCACAGGCCGAAGTACTGGGCCAGAAAAGAAAACACCCTGACCTGCCAGCCCCGGACAAAGGAGCATCTTCATCGCATTCGCCTTCCTCTTCAGCTCACCAACAGCAAGGGCCGTCTCGCAAGGAGCCCCCTCCCAGTCATAACATGCGCTCCCAGCCGCATAACAGAACACAGGGGCCGACTTCTCAGGAACCCGTCAGGAACCGGGGAGATAATGAGAGATATTGTAGGTTCTGTCGGACTACCTCTCATTGGACAACACGGTGCCCAAACAAACAACTCGCTCATCGGGTGGCTTGTTTAAGGCCTGTGAGGGTGAAACAAGGGAAGAAGTGGAAACCCTTCCAGTCAGAGAAGTTGTTTTCCAACAGCGGACCAGCCGAAGTGAACGGGACGGAGACAACATGTTTATTTGACAGCGGGCTTACATACCCCAGCATAGTCGCCCGACATCTGGTGAAGCCCTGGCAGATGACCAGAGAAAAAGTGAATATTGGTGGAGTTTTAAGGAAAGGGACTTCACAGTGCTTTTCGGTAGCCAATATTAAGGTGAAATGTAAGTTCGTGTCTGGCACCATCAAGGCAGCTGTAACGGCTCAACCGGCCTACGACTTCATTCTCGGTAACCCATATTTAGTTTTGGGGAACCCGCCCACACCGATCCTTGCTGATGCAAGGGGGCCTACTGCAGGCCAGATAAGTGAAAAAGGAGAACCCCTAATTCACGGAGCCCCAAGCGAGCTCGAACATCCTTGTCTTGCTAAGGAGAGGTTAGAGGCCTCTAAAGACAGTAGTATGTTATATGCAGAGGCGAATTCGCCTGTCATCCCTGTTCATCCTAACGGACAAACAGTGGTAACGCCTCTGATTCCGGAAGTACACTCTTTGTTGTCGGGAATTAGGCCCCCGATGGTATTAGCTCCTTCAAGTGAGGGACATACTGACAAGAGCGGTATTACATATGTCAACGACCAGCGCCATTGTTACGCACGGATCATTATTATTTTTCGTTTGTATAAACATTTTTCATATGTATGATCATTTTTTTGACTGAAGTGTGTATTATGTTTTCTATGGTCAAAGGGACATAATCCGAGTTATCGAAACTACAATTTTTTAGGAGTTGCCTTCTCTTGTATAGAGACACGTTCGGTCTATAATTTCTTGAACGAAGCGTGACCACATCTCCTTATTTGGTAGTACCAGTCAACTATGGTAGATGTCTGAAACCTTTCTTAACGCTTCTTTTCATGACCATAAAAGGCGCGACTGTGTAAGACTTTTATCTCGAATGTTCTTAGAATCGTCTTATTGTGAACGGCAACTCAGAGATTGTCGTTCTGCGCATGTCAAAAGCTGGGAGTTCGTTCTGTGTGTTCCGCCCAGTTCGGCAGTTGAGAAATGGTTTAAGAAGCGAGCAGACGCAACTGCGTCTTGTGATTCTCTGAGGGAAATACATTGTCGTTGTGAGTTAGTTAGCTAACTAGACTATTTCCCAGTATTATTCACGCCTGCCTGGAGGCATATGTTCATGGTTGATTTTCCGAAATAAGGTAATTCCTCTTGTATCGAACTTTATGCTATCATCTAGAGGTTCGTCATTTTGTCGCCTATTTGCTCGCCTGTGTGATGCAAAATGGAGAGGTACTTTGACTAGGATTAAGTCACCGGTATCTGTATACCTGAACTAGTTAAATATATATGGGTCGCTCTAGACCAACAAGACTATTGTCTGTGTTCCAGGATTCGTTATATCAGAGATCACGTCCAAGTCAGATGGTTAGACTTAGGAACATTATAAAGGTCGAGCTGACCTGTAGCCCATGTATGCTATTCACGTGCAGACAGTGAACGGACTTATTGTATACAACTGATCTGCTAGCATCAGAATGGGAGCATTTATTATTGTTTATGAACATTGAAGATCTGTAGCTGACACTGTTGCAGAAGTTATAGAAATTATTATTATTTATACAGCTTCACGAACTAGAACTCTATGATTTATGAATTTCTGAATCTATTGAACTGTGATGTCTTATGACGCATATATACAACAGCTGTCATTGCTGACTACAGAAATTGTTTTCAATGTGCCATATCATCTTGCTGAACTCGTTAACTATGTTGATGTCATAAGTATCATGACTGTTTTGTGGCGTGCAATAAATGGAAGAAACTTATACAACGAAGTTACCCTTTCTATGACTCTACACGTCATGTTGCCTGTGTGATAACCCTGTGAACTGTTCCACTACCACATACACAGCAACATCCTAAATCAGAGAAGACACCTACATCTTACACTTTAATACCAGGTGTCGATAAGGGTGGCAAGTTACCACTTCAGCTCAAATCCACCCTTATCATTTTGGTGGCCAGAGCTGGTTCTATCATCTGATATTTTGGCGCACCATATCATTTTTGGTGGCCATAGGTTGGTTCACTCTGATTCCAGCTATCAAGGGGGTCAGCAAACCCAGACATCATCATCATACTAGATACAACTACAGCATCAACTACCACCTTACAAGAAATTTTATTGAAAGTATCCGGATTTTCTGACAGTTGCTGATTTTGAAACTACCCGGCGCTGCTCGGCAATATTGAAGTTTATGTAAAATTAGAAGGACAAGTACCGAGCGAATGGATTTCCTGATCTGGTGAAAAGAAGGACAAGTGCCGTAACAACTGTTCCGGTCTCAGGGGTACTGTTGCGGGTTCAGAAGGTCAAGTGCCGGTTAAATCAATTTAGAAGATTCAGAAGGTCAAGTGCCGTAACAACTGTTGCAGTATTAGAAGCTCATTTCCTTCGTCATGGCTGTTTATGGGAGCAGAAGTTAATCAACGTTGGATCATTATCCTCAGAATGCTGATTACATCCTGTTCTGCACCGTGCTGACGCTGGATTTATAGAAGTTAAGTGGCCTGTTTTGTTTGTGAACTGTGCCCTTATGTTCTAACTGAGCCTTCTGTACTTTCACACTTTCTCCTATTGTTTTCATGATACATGTTTATATGTTATATGTTATTTGTTATTTGTATATTTATATGTTTATATTTCAGCGGGTTTTCTCGGTTGGGCGGTGTCTTGCAGTAGAAGATACCACGTCACAGAGGTTCTACTGTTAGCGTTTTCGTTAGGGACTGTGCGAATTTCCTACAGTGAAATTTGCTAGCGACAATCGTTGCTATATCTGTTTAGTTGTGACGAGTTGTGCTTTATTTTTGTTTCTTGTATATATATTTTTTTTCTTTTTTCTTTTCTCTCTTTCTTTGTGTTTTTTAGTTTCGATTTCGATTGTTTGTATTTGTAGGTCTCCCCTTTGCTATTATTCAGTTCTTTACGTATATTTTTGTGTATACACTGTAGCGTCATTTGTTAGTCATATCTTCGCATATTTCTTTTTAGTTTTGCTGTTTGTGTATTTGACTTATGCGAATGTTTTCGTATTGTTTGATCTTTGTTGATTGTTTACATTGACTCTGATCTTTGTTATTGTTTACATTGACTCTGATCTTTGTTGTTGTTTACATTGACTTTGATCTTTGTTGTTGTTTACATTGACTTTGATCTTTGTTATTGTTTACATTGTTGGTGACCTTTGTTATTGTTTACATTGTCTTGTTATTGTTTACATAGTTCTTGCATAGTTAGCTTTCACTATTGTTAATATATGCTCATGCACTATTGGTCTATAGTGCACTTATCATAACTAACTGGTGTTTTTTGCTTATGCACTATTGTAGTGCAGTTATGATAAATAACTGATGGTTATGCACTGATTTGGGTAGTGCACTGTTAATTAAGAGGTGACTTGTGATATTATTATACATTTGATAATACAAGTTGGTGTCAACTCCTGTTTCCCACAGAGATTGGGTTCAACATAGAGATTATACTAGAACTTTATTAAGTCTTGTTGCTATTTAACATTGAAATAAGATAATTAATTATTTCAGGTTCTGTACTCACATTTTAGACATCATGTCTACATTTGAGTACTTTATTGAGCAGGGTAAAGCCCTTGGGAAGACAGGTGATAAATTAGAAGAATTTGCGACTGTTCAATATGCCAAGGCATTGAAGTCGGAAGAAAAGAAAATGAAAGAACAAACTGAACAAAAGAGAATAGAGGCTGAAATAGAACAAAAGAAACTGCAGATGCAGGTGGAGGAAAAAAGATTTCAAATGGAAATGGAAAAACAAAAAAGAGAAGCAGAATTTCAGGAGAAGAGACTTCAGGCTGAAGCTGAAAATAAGAGACTTGAAAATAAGAGACTTGAAAAAGAAGCTGAAAATAAGAGACTTGAAAAAGAAGCTGAAAATAAGAGACTTGAAATAGAGGCTGAAGAAAAAAAGTTACAGGCCCAGGCTGAAGAAAGAAAGTTACAGGCTGAGGCTGAAGAAAGAAGGTTACAAAGAGAGGCTGATGAGAGAAAAGCAAAAATGGAACATGATGAAAAAGTCTTAGCTTTAGAGTTAGAGAAGTTAAAGTTATTGAACACTGGTAATGCTAATGATGCAAATAAGGTGTCAAATAAGACTAATGCTAAGGATTTCAAGCTTAATCTACCAGCATTTAATCCCTCAATCGATGATATAACATTTTATCTAGATAGATTTGAAAGTGCATGTAATGTGCATAATATAGATAAAACATTATATGTGTATCATCTGTCCAAGATACTTAGAGGTGATGCTTTGACTTTGTTGAGTATGGTAGATGTGCCTGACAAAAACAACTATGAGGTTGTCAGGGCGGCATTGTTAAAGAAGTACCAACTTAACGAGGACGGATATCGTCTTAAATTTAAAACCATGTTACCAGAAACTGGAGTTGAATTCTCTGAATTCATCTCAGGCATCCGTCTTACTTTTTTACGATGGGTTGAGTTGTCTAAGACAGAAAATACATTTGAAGCTCTTATGGATTTACTACTTAGAGATAAGGTTATGTCTTCTGTTAATGAAGCTTTTCTATCTTTTCTTCATGAGCGTAAGCCTAAAAACATAAAAGAAATGGAAGAATACTGTAGCCAGTATGTTACTGCGCATCCGCACATAACCATTAGTAACTCTAAGGTGAAAGAAGGTCTGCCAGGTGCTTCGGCAGCACCTTATGGCCCAAATTTTATGCGTAAATTTCAGGGTAGCCAGAAAAATTTCAATAAAAAGAGTAATCGTAATTATGCCCAGAACCATAGTGATCAATTCCAGGGTGATTCTTCTTCCCAGAACTGGAGACAACCTAATACTACACGTTATCCTACTCCGGTTAACTTTAGAAATTTTCACAAAGGTAATCGGTATAGAGGGAAATATTTTATGCAGAGACCTCAATACCAAGATAATAGAGGTTCTCAACAGCATAGAGATAGTAATGACAGTTATGGAAACTGGAACTCAAACCAGGATAAAAATTACAGTAGGGACTTTAATGATAATTGCAGAGGCAATAATGGTCGCGGTAGATCGCAACATAAGAGAAAAAGATATCAACAGACAAACTCTGTTCAACAAGAATCTCAGGGAGCAGATAAACAGGTTAATAATGATAAAGACCATAATGCTATCGGATGCTCATCTTTTGATTTTGGTAGGGCAAATAAATGTATCCAATGCAGTACTTTATTTGATCCGAAAACCGTTAGTACTCTAAGCTGTGGTCATCCTTTGCCCGCTCTTCCTGCTAATGTTGCTCATGATGGGAGAGGTTCTCTTATATTACATAAGGGGCTAGTAAATAGTAATCCAGTCTCAGTGTTGTTTGATTCTGGATGTACTACTGTCGGCGTTAGGCAATCTCTTGTAGATCCATCCTGTGCTACAGGAAAAGTCATCAAATGTGTCACATTTGGTGGCACGTTAGAAAAGTATCCTACTGCTATAATACACATTGCTACTCCTTTCTTCACGGGAGAGGTCCACGCGTGTCTACTTCCAAACCCTATTGCGGACCTTATTATTGGTCGTATTCACGGAGTTAGGGAATGTACCCCACAGCAGATTGCTGTTTGGGAAGAGCAAAACATTGAAGCTACCAATGCGGTGGTCACAAGAGCACATGCTCTGGATCCACCTCAAACTTCATTAACTAATAATGATGAAGTAAATGACCAAGATAGTCACTTGACTATTACACGTGACTCATTTATCAAATTGCAAGAAGAAGATCCTTCTTTACAAAAATTCTTCATTCTAGCAAAAAAAGGTGATCCTAATCAGAACACTAATAGGAAATCTTGGATTTCTATGAAGAACGGCGTACTTGTACGTATGGTACAAGACTCGACTACGTCCACTCATTCACAAATTCTTGTGCCTAAGAGCATGAGATTGCAAATATTGCAACATGCTCATGACTCGCAATGTGCTGGACATATGGGTTTTTCCCGTACAAAGTCGAGGGTTCTTGCGGCTTTCTTTTGGCCATTTGTGAGCAAGGACATACGAATGTACTGTCGCTCTTGCAAAGTATGTCAGGAGGTCAAATCTAAAGGACCACGACATGCTGCGCCTATCCAGGCTGCTGACATTCCTATTCGCCCTTTTCAAAAAATGGCAATAGATATTATCGGTCCTTTTAGAATTAAGTCGGCTAGAGGACATCAATTTATCCTTACATGTGTCGATATGTGCACACGTTGGCCAGAGGCAATACCTCTCAAGAGCATCTCAACTGCTGATATCGCAGACGCTCTTTGGCTGATATTTTCTCGCTTGGGTTTTCCCGGAGAAATATTGTCAGACCATGGCACTCAACTTATATCAGACACTATGTCACAGGTAATGTCTATGCTACACATTAAAAGGTCTCTCAGCAGTATCTATCACCCAATGTCTAATGGGTTGGTCGAACGTTTAAATAGGACTCTGAAAACTTTACTTGGTAAAATAACTGAGGATCATCCTCAGGATTGGGACAGGGTCTTACCCGCGGCTCTCTTTGCGTATAGAGAGGTCCCCAATGAACATACGGGGTTTTCCCCCTTTGAACTTGTCTTTGGCGCGCAACCGCGCGGCCCTATGTCTTTACTTCACGATCTAATCACTGCCGATAATATTAGCGATGAAACTCAATCTTCTTATGAGTACGTCATTGCTCTTAGGCAAAAGATCATCGAGGCATGCAAACTAGCAACTTCGTCTTCAGAATTTGCTAAAGAAAAGGCAAGGCAGTTTGCAAATAAGAATAGATGTCTACGACAACTTTGTCCAGGTGACAAAGCTCTCGTTCTACTTCCTTCAAGGGAGAACAGACTTCTAATTGCATGGAAAGGTCCATATGCAATAGTCTCCAAAATTTCTGATGTTGACTATGTTGTCGATATTGATGGAAAGCATAAAACTTTCCACATAAATATGCTCACGGAATTTTATGAAAGACCTGACTATTTGCAGCCTATTTTCCAGGCTACGGACAATTCGCAAGCAACTCATGGTCAGTACTCATCTCTGTCAGTTATACAGGATGAGGAAACTACTTTTTCTGATGTCAATCTTCCTCTTTCTATGGTCCCACTTTATTCTACGGAATCTTGGAAAAACGTGACCGTTTCTCCAAATCTTTCCGCTGAGGAACATCGACAAGTTTCTTCGATGTTGCAAACATTTCAGGATGTTCTTACAGACATCCCGGGACACACACATGTCATAGAACATGACATTGTGCTAACTGATCACAATCCTATCAGAGTCAGACCATATCCAATACCTATCCATTTCCAGTCTCAAGTCGAAAAAGAATTGGATGAAATGATACGTTTGGAAATCATTGAACCATCCACTTCAGCATACTCTTCGTCTATGGTTATTGTTCGAAAGAAGGATAATAACATTCGCATTTGCGTAGATTATCGCAAATTGAACCAAGTTACGAAGTTCGATGCTGAACCTATGCCTTCATAGAAGAGCTACTCAATAAACTTTCTAATTCTAGATTCTTTACCAAACTAGATTTGTCTAAAGGTTATTGGCAAGTCCCGCTAACTGAACGTGCCAAACCTTTTACAGCTTTTTCTACACCTAGGGGTTTATTCCAATGGAATTTCATGCCTTTTGGTCTTATGAACGCCCCTGCTACATTCGTACGCATGATGCGGCGAATTCTCGCATATCGTACAGATGTCATAGCATACCTAGATGATATCTGTCTATTCAGTGATTCTTGGGAAGATCATTATTTGGGTTTATACGAATTACTGTCTACTCTTCGCGAGTATAACTTGACTGCAAAACCCTCTAAAGCCTTTATAGGATTTACCGAGATTTCTTTCCTAGGTCATCGGGTTGGTCATGGTCTTTTAAAGACAGAGGACCACAATGTTTCAAAAATACTTAACATTTCGGTCCCTAAGACGAAGAAACAAGTAAGGAGTCTATTAGGTTTGATTCAATTCTACGGACGATTCATTCCGAATCTGTCCTCCATTATGGCACCGCTTTCTACTTTATTGAAGAAAGGGTCGCCTAATCTGATCCGCTGGTCTAAAGAATGTCAATCCTCATTGGACCAGGTTAAAGCCCTATTTTCATCTCCACCTATTCTTAAGTTACCTACTATTGAGAAGACTTTTGTTCTTCGAAGTGACGCCTCGTCAACAGGGATTGGGGCAGCACTAATGCAGGAGTATTCTGATACTTTGCATCCGGTGATGTATATCTCTAGGAAATTAAACGCTGCAGAAAAGAATTACTCGGTTTTAGACCGTGAGTTATTGGCTATGGTATGGTCTATTCTGAAGTTACAAAGATTTCTTCTAGGCGCACATTTCATTGTGGAAACCGACCAGAAAGCGCTTACTGCTATTCAGAGCAAAAACTTGAAGAGCTCGAGGTCCACTCGTTATGCCATAGCTCTTCAACCATTTCATTTCTCGGTTCGAGCTATCCGTGGTTCGGATAATGTAATGGCAGACATTCTGTCCAGATGTCCACACGATTCCACATGATTCTTCTGTCATATATATATATTTCCTGATATACAGTCCAATGTTATAATGACATGTTAGTAGATTTTGTCTCACTTTTTTTTTTTTGAGGGAAATTTATAACATTGTACCATGTAATTATCTAAGAAGGCTTAGTTAGTGATATACGGGCCAAAAGATCACTCGGCCACATTTAAATAAATTATTTTCAGGATTGTATTAAGAAATTTACCAGTTGTCTTTAAGATTTGTGTTATTGATATTTTCGCAGCACATCATTGAAGTCTGCGAGTTTATGTCCATTGTGGAACTTTGAGGATATCAAGTCCTGTCCTACATTGGGAGCGGATGATGTCCACATCTTCTTCTATTGAATGTTTTATGTCACCGAAGTTCAACACATGTATTACTTATTAATTACTGTTACTTTATATAATGTAATAATATAGTGCGGTATATTAGTAAATTACACCGCTATTTGCAACACATTGTATGATAACACATAATATATTTAATTTCATATATTGGTATGAGAATAATTTGATTGTCATTATGTTGTTGCCATCATTGTGGCGTGTGTTGGTGGCACCTTCCTGGAATATATCAGCGTATACTTAGATAAATTTTTTCTCTAAGGATCTGAGATATGATCTCAGTGTCGCTCCATGCGTTGAGCTAATTTGTTAGGTATATATCAACGCATCATACGTGCGTTAGGAGCCTAGATTTTTTCCGGCTCCAGGATTTAAAAAAAAATGTTTCATTTTTTTTTTTCCAGGGAGGGTGCGGTAATGTTACGCACGGATCATTATTATTTTTCGTTTGTATAAACATTTTTCATATGTATGATCATTTTTTTGACTGAAGTGTGTATTATGTTTTCTATGGTCAAAGGGACATAATCCGAGTTATCGAAACTACAATTTTTTAGGAGTTGCCTTCTCTTGTATAGAGACACGTTCGGTCTATAATTTCTTGAACGAAGCGTGACCACATCTCCTTATTTGGTAGTACCAGTCAACTATGGTAGATGTCTGAAACCTTTCTTAACGCTTCTTTTCATGACCATAAAAGGCGCGACTGTGTAAGACTTTTATCTCGAATGTTCTTAGAATCGTCTTATTGTGAACGGCAACTCAGAGATTGTCGTTCTGCGCATGTCAAAAGCTGGGAGTTCGTTCTGTGTGTTCCGCCCAGTTCGGGCAGTTGAGAAACGGTTTAAGAAGCGAGCAGACGCAACTGCGTCTTGTGATTCTCTGAGGGAAATACATTGTCGTTGTGAGTTAGTTAGCTAACTAGACTATTTCCCAGTATTATTCACGCCTGCCTGGAGGCATATGTTCATGGTTGATTTTCCGAAATAAGGTAATTCCTCTTGTATCGAACTTTATGCTATCATCTAGAGGTTCGTCATTTTGTCGCCTATTTGCTCGTCTGTGTGATGCAAAATGGAGAGGTACTTTGACTAGGATTAAGTCACCGGTATCTGTATACCTGAACTAGTTAAATATATATGGGTCGCTCTAGACCAACAAGACTATTGTCTGTGTTCCAGGATTCGTTATATCAGAGATCACGTCCAAGTCAGATGGTTAGACTTAGGAACATTATAAAGGTCGAGCTGACCTGTAGCCCATGTATGCTATTCACGTGCAGACAGTGAACGGACTTATTGTATACAACTGATCTGCTAGCATCAGAATGGGAGCATTTATTATTGTTTATGAACATTGAAGATCTGTAGCTGACACTGTTGCAGAAGTTATAGAAATTATTATTATTTATACAGCTTCACGAACTAGAACTCTATGATTTATGAATTTCTGAATCTATTGAACTGTGATGTCTTATGACGCATATATACAACAGCTGTCATTGCTGACTACAGAAATTGTTTTCAATGTGCCATATCATCTTGCTGAACTCGTTACAAGTTACCACTTCAGCTCAAATCCACCCTTATCAGCCATCTTCATAGGGCACAAGATAGCGGTCTGAGCGAGCATATAGTTCCAACCAGCCCTGGAGCCCCATCCGACCAGCACTTTACTCAAACGGAGGAGGACAGTGATCTGAGTATCCGTTTGTCTATAAACGGAGATGGGCCCCACAACTCTCGTATCTCGTTTACAGGAAACGACTCTTGTAACAAGGAGCCTGAAAAATTGGCTATATTTTCCTATTTGTTTCAAGGAACATTGGAACCAGTCACTGAGAGCTTTATCTCAGATTCTCCGCGATCTAACGGGATCTTAAACCGTCAAGTGTCACTGCAGGACACATTCCAACTGACGCCAGTAACTCTCACAGGGGAGGGCAAGGTTGAGGGTAGAACTAGGGGGTTAGACGGAGAGCGCCCGTGGTCTACATTTTCATCTCACCAACTTTTCAGGCCAGAAAAGAGTGAGAAAAGCGACCTTACGCATTTGCAAGGAGCTATTTTGGAGAGCTCGGTCCCGCTTCATATCGGTAGGGGAAGAGCGAGTCCAGAACCACTGCCAGGGGCAGATCTTACCTACCTTTCTTCAAAGGTAGAAGCTATTGAGGTCGATCGTGATCCAATAGACACCCAGCAAGAAATCGGAGACTCTACACCAGAGGAACCCGAGACGTTGCATCGTTCTCGCACAGTACCAGCAGTCACAACCCTGCTGACGCGCAGCGAGGAAGTCGCCATCGCCAGGTCGCCACAGCGCCCGCCGGTCACAGCAGCTGACCAGGACAGCCTTTTGACGGTCATAGCAAGGGAAAGTTCAGACCCGCCATTAGACGGCACAGGTCTGAAGAGAGATCAACTCTCCCAACGGAGCATAGGAGCTCATTCTAGGAGAGGAAGAAGGAGGAAACGCAAAAGAGGAAGGTCGAAGAACACTGAATAGGAGGGGTAAGGACAGACAGCCTTGTAGACCGAGTTAGGGGCCAATGTGAAACTCAGAGATTTCAGTAAGGAGATCGTTGCTCAATCTTTGAAAGGGGGGAGTGATGTGACGAAAGTACTGAGATTCTGTCTTTCAAATGGCCCATGTCTTTTTCTCCTTGCATTTTGTTCACTATTTTTGGAGGGATTACAGAAAAATCCTTCCCCATGTTTCTTCTCCTTCTATTTATTTACGTTTTTCAGAGATATTACGGGGGAGTTTCATCTCATCTACAACTATGTTCCTTCTCTATGACTAGTAGTCTTGTTTAGTGTAGGGAACTGTGCATTATTATTCTAGACGAAGGACTTTAGAGCCTAGATCAGGATTGGCACCAGATTGTCTTTTTTTAAAGATATGGCATGTGGCCATAGACGCATTTTTCGGGAGTTAAATTAATTGCGGCCATTTTTGCTTCATTGCCAGTATAGGGCTAGGCTTAATCCCGTTTCTTTGTCTAAAACTCATGTACGTTGCATCAGAATGATCTAAGGTTCTGATTGGCTGAGAGCTAACTGCAGTTGAAATGCAGAGCTCCCATTGGCTTAGAACCACGCCGCGCATATGACGTCATGAAGTCGGCGCGTGGGGACTTGAGAATAAATACGCCCGAAGTTCATAAGTTCGGTCTCTAAAAATTAATTGCCAAGCCGGGTGCCAGAGTCAAGTCGATTGCCTTCAGTAGGATATTCGAGATTTGCAGGTACCGGCTTTTGTGGGAATGAGAGCGGAATTTTGAGACCACAAAATTTCTCCCACGGCAAAGTTGTGGCATTCGCAGAACCGCAAGGGTTTTACGTTAATTGCCAGTGGTGGAAGGAGAGAAAAAAAAGACGTTTTCCCAGGCAGGGGAAGACATGTTCCAGCGAATAGGATTTTTGTGGATAAATCCTGAGCTCTGATGCTCGGTCGGTTACACACGCAGATTTGACATGCTGCCAGCGTTGTGGTAATTTTATGTTCGCTTCTTCACGGCCATAATAAAGCCGAAAGCCCCATCGCCCAGTCATAGGTAATCGGGCAGGTAACCTCAGAGGTGTTAGGAGAAGCCAGCTACAGTTCCAGTCCAGAATCCAGTAGGGTTCTGTTAAACCTTAGTCATCAATTCCAAAGTAGTGGAGAGAGAGAGGGTAAACATTCTCTCTACTGAAGTCAGCACAGATAGGCAGAACTGATAGTTTTGGTGAATCATAGCAGAGGACCGCTGCTGAAGTTTAGAGGTGCAGTTAGCTGTGTTCAGGAGATTTCATGATAGGCTGTGTAGAACCGAAGTCTGTGTAGAGATTGTGTAGACACTTCGTAGTCGTTCCAGCTATCAGTGGACTTAGAGTTAGAGTTAGAGTCAGAATTTAGAACCGCTAGTTTGGAGTATAGGCGACATCAAGTGCAGTGTAGTTCATTTCAGTTAACCTTACCTTCTTTCTCCATACAGGTGAAACTTGTGGATGAAGGGTGGGGTTGGTTTTTTTGATGATACATCATTTCGTCATTTTTTCTTCCTGAATTTGGTTGTTTTCAGGAGTGCTTACACTGCAATTTTATGTATTTGACATGTATATGAGTTTGTTTATAGGTGTATAATAAACTTGTATAAATTGTAGCTGGCATCAGTCATTTCATTTAAGTACAGTAGCTATATGTTGTCTGTATCTTGGTGTTTGTGAAGCTTGATACACTATCATTTTCTTCTAAATCTATCTTTCCAGTCTTCCTTTTCACTAGTGTCTTGTCACTATAGGTAGACAGTCTCTAGTCCTAAATCCATTTCGTGACACAGATTTAATCTCAAAAATTGGCTGTCCTTTATCTGGGCTTCGCTGTCTGTTGTATATGTTCTCAGAATCGTCAACTATTCCCCGTTCAGAAACTTTATGGTGGGCAATACAGATGTCTTGTTTCCTTTCTTGCCCGAATAATTAAACGGGTGTATCTAGCCTCCTAGTCTGAGTCGGTGAATCTTATCAATTACGCCAACTGTGAGAGGCATCTTATGACTCTTGACGTGAAGTGTTAACCGTACTGGGCGGTTTTGATGCAATATCTCGTCGCCAAGAAGTCTGCAGTCGTCTCTGTTCTAAATTTTAACCTATATTCATGTGCGTGGATAACGACCAGAAAGGCGTTGACAGCAGAGTATGGCAACAATACATGGCGCGCTGTTACGCTAAGCTGCCACCAGGGAAGTTTGAATAAAGGCACTAGCATTGAATGACATGAGAACTGCAGCTATTATAGGACAAGGAAGAAAACTGTATGGAAAGTTGACGTAGTTATAGGAGAAAGACAGAAGAAACGAATGGGTGAATTTTGGTTTCGTCACTGTCACACAATGGATTAGGGCGACCCCTTCCCCTTCCTAATCTGTGTTTCATTACGGCAATAAAAAGTTACATTTGTGGTACGGATTTTATTGCTTGCTTTCAATTGTCGCCCTTTCTTTCTATCTTTCTCTGCTAAGTAGCAGATATTTTTATCTACATTTTTCGATACACTCAGTATAGTGTGTCTTGTCTATTTATCTGACACTCTGGTGGATGGTAATACTAAACATTTGCAGGAGCTGCTGAGAGAACATTATCGACAACAAAGTTGGGTAATCGCAGGCGCGGCCGATTTCAGTACACAGATTAACACGTACATCGCCCAGCGAAATCTGCTTAATCACTGATAAGGCACGGGTGAGTCTCCTCTAAGGTTGTAAAGATTCTGTGTGTGCTCAAGCAACAGATAAGACATTACTTTAGCGAAAGTAATAATTTGTAACATCTTACACACATTGTCGTGTGAGGCTACTGATATGTCTGTGAGCCCGCCTGCCCGGCAATAGGCTGTTTACAGCCCATTTTCAGAAAAGTAATGTTTGAAATTGTGCAAAAGCTGAGTCATGCAAAATATTCAAATCAGATTGGCTGATTATTTGAGCTTCTTAACAACGAATGCGTGGGAAGGCAGTGAATCTAACCTGACGCTTCAGTCAGTCAAAACTACTGTGAACATCGCTTGCCAACACACCAGACATTGCCAGAGTGAAGCCTAGAATTCAGAATTCAATTTTATCAGACCGGATACCTTTTATTTGAGTATTAATCAGACAAAAACAGCCCAGGAAATCTCTTCATTTTAATAAGGAAAGCCACTGTCTGAGGAAACTGAAGGAAACACAAAGTCAGAGAGGGAACTTATTAAATTAACGATACCCCAGACGCGTGTAAGAGGCCAATTCAAGTCTCTTTTATTCATCTGAGCAAAACGTATGTGAGCCAGGATTGGCGTAAGTTGTGATTTTACATTTTATATTACTAACATGTGAACTAACTTACGTAAGTATATTACCATGCGAATTTTAATACGTGAAAATCGCTAGTGGATGTCCCAGTCATTTGAGGATGGCAACCTCAGCGTATAGAATGATGATTTCATGAACCACTACTGTCGAGGGCTGGTGATTGCTTTATTGCTAGTTTCGTAAAGAGAATTAAAAGCATAAAGTAATCCCAGGTTCCATATGGAGCAGGGAAAGAAAGATGACAGAAATGATGTACATTATAAGTATAATACTTACAGTTTAAAACTAGTATAAATGTCTATGTGAACATATTAATTTTAAAAGTAATGGAAGTTTCAAACTTTTCAAATTAGTGGAGATGTAAATGTAAACATACTCTATCTGTATTATTAACCTTTGCATATAAATGTAATATAAAGCTAACGCTATTCAATTTAAATGTAAAGAAAGTTTTATCCCGAGGGATTACATTTAATTCTCATCGAGGGTAAATTCTGAGTTAAACAGGATGGGGGAATGGGAAAATAGGGACCCATAACCATGGGTTTGAAAACGCAATACTCAGGAGGGCGTTTCGTTTCTATTCTTTACTCTAGTTATTGGTGGTCCCAGCAGAAAGTATTATCTCTGGAACAAGAAGGGGACAGTGGCCTAAGCTTTAAGACAAAGGACCATCTTTGCAGACTTTCCCTGACATTTCTGGGAAACGAGCTACACCCGACATCCGTGACCAGCGATGAGTGTGAGCAGTGTTAAAAGAACCAACCAATCAGAAGGAGCAGAACCATCATTGACAGCTAAGTTCAATATATGTTGCCACTTGAATTTCTTGCAACAATTTACCTCCTATCACAACCATGATGATAACTTTTTCTTGATCCATAACTATTCAAATTATTTTCAAACTGTTAAAACTTAAGTGATTTTACATTTTTTTACTTGTAAATTTACAAATTTAACTTCGATTTCATCATTTTAAAGTTACTACATGTTTGTCTCAGTCAATTTACTATACACACTCTAAACTGAGCTATACCAGAATAATAAGAATTCCCCTGAGTAATCAGAGGTGGGGGCTTAAACGAGCTAACATAACTTACTTACTTAGTCGTTCCCCTTCTACCGTAGGTTTGGAAGAGAGAGCGCCAGACTATCCTATCGGCTGTCTTCCTTCTGGCCTGGTTCCATTGTAGTCATCGGTCTTTCAAAGATTGTCTAATGTTGTCCTCCCAGCAGACTCTTGGTCGTCCTGGGGGTCTGGATCCCTGGCTCTTTGTTTCCCATGCTTGTCGTGGTAGCCGATCTTCTCCTATTCTGCAGACATGGCCAAACCATCTTAGTTGGAACTGTTCTACTTGGGTCTGCAGGGGATGGGATTTTTTTTTTTTTTTTTTTTTTTTTTTATTTGTTTTTTTTTTTTTTTTTTTTTTTTTTTTTTTATTCTTTTTTTTTTTTTTTTTTTTTTTTGATATGTTTTTTTTTTTATTTTTTTTTTTTTTTTTTTTTTTTTTTTTTTTTTTTTTTTTTTTTTATTTAACATTTTTTTTTAATTTTTTTTTTTTTTTTTTTTTTTTTTTTATTTTTTTTTTTTTTTTTTTTATTTAAGGCTTTGACGCATCGTCTGGTTGCGGACCATGTCTCTTCTTGTTACTTCAACCACCTTCCTCAGATACCTCATTTATGAGGTTTGGATCTGGCTTTAGTGGGTTATAGTCATTGCCCATGACTCGCATCCATATGTCAAGACTGGGACATAGGTGAAGCGGTATACAGCCATCTTTGTTTTCTTACCAACCTCTCTCTTGCTGAGGAATCCTCGATTTATTGCCTAAAAAAGTTTCACAGCTGCTGCTCTTCGGATAGCCAACTCTTCTTTAATGCTTCAGGCAGACGACCAACATCCTTAACCTGTTGTTTCCAGTTGCTTACAGCAGCCGCAAACTGAATACAGAAGAAAGGAACTATTCGACCGTGGAAAGAGAATGTTTGGCACTCGTGAACGGAATCAGGAGACACCATGAATATTTATATGGAGTTTCATTCCCAGTACAAACTGACCATGCTCCATTGGCATTCCTAGGAGCCAATAAGGATTTTAACGCAAAAATTATGCATTGGGCTCTATTGTTAAGCGTATACTCGTTCAAAGTACAATACATACCAGGAGAAGAGAATGTGGGTGTAGATTTTATGAGTCGAAATTGGAGCATCGAGGAGAATCATGCAATTGAGGATAGCAATCACTCGGTAGCTACGGATGACAGTAGCTCTATTTCCATAAATAAGATATGAATTGGTTTCACATCTTCAAGCCCGGACGTACTGTGGCAAATAATGGAAGGGGAGTGATAAGGTCTCTTTCTTGGGAGACAGACGTCATCATCAGTTGATAAACTCTTTTAATACGAGACCCTTGCCCTGAACAAGAGACATGCTGAAAAATCTGAAGCTCACTCGAACATCACCAGAGTTAAATACTGTGTTGTTGTGTTGCTCGTGGTTTGAGTATGGAATGTCAACTTGACCTACGCAGTGGTGTGTAGACATAGATTGAGTGTATAATGTGCGAATGATAAGAAGAGTTCGTGGTGTTGACAAATGTTCTTTTCTCACACTCATGTATGGCTGGAAGTCATCGACACCAACGACTGTGTACCTTTACTACAGTTTAATTGGACGTACACACTCGACAGCACAGATAGTGACAAATCACAGGTTGGCATCATACATCATGGTACAGTGGATAAATGGTCTTGCAATGTTACATGGGCACTCATGTAGAATAATAATATAATGGACTGTCAGTAGCCAAGCACTCAGTATTGCCCATATATATATATATATCAACTGAGTTTACTGACAAAGCACGTCAGATTATAAACAATATCCAAGATGGCTTCTAGACCTAATCTCGTCTAGCGAAGATTCCTTAACATAATGTCCAGCACAGATTTTTCCATATACTCATATTGAACCGCTAGCAATGGGTTCTCATGTGTAGCAGTGATCTCTGGACTAATCAAGCGATAATACGGGGTATCCCTTTCTCTTCTTGAAAGTCACAAAATGTTTAGTTACAAGATGGCTTCTCTCGTGAGCTGTCACTCACGTTTGGATACAGATAATGAATCTGTCTTAAAGTTAGTCACTCATTAAACATTTCATTGCTCTGTAGATTTTATCATGAACAATTGACTGCATTCTACAGGATATAGTGCTGCTAGGAATCAGAGTCGTTTTTCATCTAGTTAAATGTATCCTCTCAGACGTACAAATCGTACCTATCGGAAAACGGTGGCTTCGTACGAGAGTTCAAAAGAGTATCTTTCATTACCTTGGTATCAGAAATATGATTCTGCCATTCCTTGGCAATAAGAATGAACACTGGGGTAAAGCATACACGATAGGTCTAGACGACTATCACTTTCCCCAAAAATATAGAGATCACTTTTTCCGGCGACAAGCCGACATAGAAAAACACAGCCCATCAGGGCGAAGCCAAATCACACCTCTCTCTAGCGACACATCCGCCGAATAGCCTTTGACCTCTCTAGAGACAACAGAACATATAGTTCGACTTAGATATGTAAAGATATACAGATATAAGACAGACAGACTCGTCCTACTCAGACAAACAATACACATAAATTCAGGCCATAGATATTCTGAAGCAAGAACAATCTATTACTACCCAAACAAAGAATAAATCGCAGTAAAACTGGATTCATCCGCGGAGTTCGATCGAAAGAGACGACACAACTTTCAAGGGAAGTAACTCAATAATGACTTTTCCTTAAGCACTAAAAAGTATCTATTTTGTTTACAAAATATTTGCGAACATAACAAGTATACCAATGTATAATATTGTAAGATATCAAAGACTGCACGTAACAGTCTTACCACACCTCCCGGGAAAAAAAAAATGGAACTTTTTTTTTTTTTTTTGAAATACATCTAGGAGCAACGTACAATAGGCTCACAACGCATGAATAATGCGCAGATGAAAATATCAGGAATAAATATAACGCCTAATATGAGGCTAAGTCGACTTATGGAGCGACTGGTGAGAATGTGTCTCATAAACTGAGAGAAATTATTTCTCTACAAGTAAATTTTTTCCAGGAAGGTGTCATCAAAGTATAATACAATTCTGGCAATTACACGATGCCTAAAAAATTCATACCATAATTTCGTATTAGATATCTTACATTTATGATTTATGAAGAAAAATCATCAAAGCACAGCGGTGAATAAACATCAATGAACCGCTATGTAGTGATACAATCATTATATTAATAAATTACAAATGTGTATCTATCATGATATAGAAAAGGAACTACTATAGAACTAGACATATCAAGAAGTCTAAGCCCTAATAGTTATGTGGAATCATGTGGGCATCTTGACAGAATGTCTGCCATCACATTATCTGATCCACGAATAGCTCGCACAGAGAAATGAAAAGGTTGAAGAGCAATTGCATATCGAGTAGACCTCGAGCTCTTCAAATTCTTACTCTGTATAGCAGTAAGAGCTTTTTGGTCGGTTTCTACTATGAAATGTGCGCCTAGAAGGAATCTCTGTAGTTTGAGGATCGACCAAACCATAGCTAATAGCTCACGGTCTAAAACCGAATAATTCCTTTCTGCCGCATTAAGTTTTCTGGAAATATACATTACAGGATGCAGAGTTCCAGAGTACTCTTGCATTAGTGCCGCTCCAATCCCAGTGGATGAAGCGTCACTACGAAGAACGAATGTCTTATCTTTAGTAGGTAGCACTAAAATAGGTGGTGTTGAAAACAATGTTTTAATCTTATCCAGAGAGCATTGGCATTCCTGAGACCAGTGGACCATATTAGGCGAACCTTTCTTTAGAAGTGTTGAAAGAGGTGCCATGATAGAGGATAGATTCTGAATGAATCTGCCATAAAATTGAATAAGACCTAACAGACTTCTCACCTGTTTTTTTAGTCTTAGGGATCGAGATGTTAAGTATCTTACTAGTATTATGGTCCTCTGTCTTTAGGAAACCATGACCAACTCGGTGGCCTAGGAAAGAAATTTCGCTAAAACCAATATAGGCTTTAGAGGGTTTCGCTGTCAGGTTGTGCTCGCGCAAAGTAGACAGCAATTCATCTAACCCTGAATAGTGATCTTCCCAAGTATCGCTGAAAAGACAGATGTCGTCTAGATATGCAATGACATCTGACCGATAAGATAGGATTCGGCGCATCATGCGTACGAATGTAGCTGGTGCGTTCATAAGACCGAAAGGCATAAAATTCCATTGGAACAAACCTCTAGGTGTTGAAAAAGCCGTGAGAGGTTTGGCGCGTTCAGATAAAGGAACTTGCCAATATCCTTTAGACAAATCAAGTTTAGTGAAAAAATGAGATTTGGAGAGTCGAGTAAGTAGCTCTTCCAGTAAAGGCATAGGTTCGGCATCGAACTTCGTTACTTGATTCAATTTTCGATAGTCAACGCAAAGACGTATGTTATTGTCTTTTTTTCGAACAATAACCATCGGCGAAGAATATGCAGAGGTGGATGGTTCGATTATTTTCAAATCTATCATCTCATCCAACTCTTTCTCAACCTGTGCTTGAAAATGTATAGGTATAGGATAAGGTCTAACCCTAATAGGAGTATGGTCAGTTAGAACAATGTCATGTTCAATGACATGCGTTTGTCCAGGGATGTCAGTGAGTACATCCTGAAATGTTTGCAACATAGTTGAAACTTGTCGCTGTTCTCCTAGAGACAAATCAGGAGAGACAGTAACGTTCTTCCATGATTCACTAGAATGAAGTGGGATCATTGGAAGAGGAAGATTTACATCTGAAAAACTTGTTTCCTCATCCTGTATCACGGACAGTGATGAGTAATGACCATGTTGTACTGGAGAATCGTCCGTTGCTTGGAAAATGGGTTGCAAATAATCCGGACGTTCATGGAATTCAGTAAGCATATTGATGTGGAAGGTTTTATGCTTCCCATCAATATCGACAATATAGTCGACATCGGAAATTTTCGATATTATATCGTACGGACCTTTCCAAGAAATAAGTAGTCTGTTTTCCCTACAAGGTAGTAATACAAATGCTTTGTCACCAGGACAAAGTTGTCGTAAGCATCTCTTCTTATTGGCAAATTGCCTTGCCTTCTGTTTCGCAAATTCAGAAGAAGAAGTTGCTAATTTGCATGCTTCGATAATTTTTTGTCTCAACGCGATGACATATTCGTAGGATGACTTTGTGTCATCGTCAATATTGTCAGATGTTATGAGATCGTGAAGCAACGACATAGGGCCACGCGGACGCGCGCCAAAGACGAGTTCAAAGGGAGAAAATCCTGTATGTTCATTGGGTACCTCTCTGTAAGCGAAGAGGGCCGCAGGTAAAACTCTGTCCCAGTCTTGAGGATGATCCTCAGTTATCTTCCCTAGTAAGTTTTTAAGTGTTCTATTAAGGCGTTCGACCATACCATTAGACATTGGATGGTAGATACTACTTAAAGATCTATCTATCTGCAGAGTAGACATTACTTGAGACATGGTATCTGATATTAGTTGGGTGCCATGGTCTGACAATATCTCTCCGGGGAACCCCAGACGAGAAAATATAAGCCAAAGAGCATCTGCAATATCAGCAGTAGTAATGCTCTTCAGAGGAATAGCCTCTGGCCAACGTGTGCACATATCAACACACGTCAAGATAAACTGATGTCCTCTGGCAGACTTGATCTTAAATGGACCAATAATGTCTATGGCCATTTTTTGAAACGGCCGAATAGGAATGTCCGCCGCCTGAATGGGTGCAGCATGCCGTGGACCTTTGGATTTAACTTCCTGACATACTTTACAAGATCGACAATAAATCCGTATGTCCTTGTTTACCAATGGCCAAAAGAAAGCCGCAAGGACTCTTGATTTAGTACGGGAAAAACCCATGTGTCCAGCACACTGAGAGTCGTGAGCGTGCTGCAAAATTTTAACTCTCAAATTCTTGGGAACCAGGATTTGAGAATGACTTGACGTAATGGAGTCTTGAACCATACGTACAAGTACGCCATTCTTCTTTGTAATCCACGATTTACGACTTGTGTCTTTATTCGGATCACCTTTAGTTGCAAGAATGAAGAATTTCTTCAGAGTGGGATCATCTTCTTGCTGTTTTATAAACGAGTCACGAGAAATTACCAAGGGATCATCTTGGTTATGCACTTCATTATCTTCAGTAGATGAAGTTTGAGGCATATTAAGAGCCTGAGCTCTAGTGACTACAGCGTTAGCAATCTGCATGTTTTGCCTTTCCCACGCGGAAATTTGTTGCGGAGTGCATTCTTTGACTCCATGAATGCGACCGATGATGAGGTCAGCGATCGGATTCGGAAGAAGACATGCGTGTACATCTCCTGTAAAGAAAGGAGTAGCAATCCTAATGATAGCAGTAGAGTATTTCTCTAATGTGCCGCCAAATGTTACACATTTGACTACTTGTCCAGTGGCACGGGAAGGATCTACGAGTGACTGCCTAACACCAATTGTGGTGCATCCAGAATCAAATAGCACAGAGACTGGATTGTTATTCACTAAACCCTTATGTAAGACAAGAGAACCTCTTCCATCATGCGCGACTGATGCAGGAAGAGCAGGAAGAGGATGGCCACAGCTTAAAGTAGACACTGTGGTTGGCTCAAATAATGTTTTGCATTGGGGGCACTGAGATGCTCTCCCAAAATCAAAAGCGGCACATGCCATATTACTAGCATCATTATTATCTTTACTCTGTTTATAGGCTTCATGGGACTCTTGTTGTGCAGAGTTTGCCTGAAAATGTGGTTTATGTCTTTTGTTTTGAGATCTACCTCGGTTATTATCACCTCTGTAGTTATTGTTACCTCTATTGTAACCCCTATTTGGGTTTGAGTCATAGTTCCCTTGGTTACCATTATCATATTCATTATAATGAGTATCTCTGTAATTATGATCTTGTTGACTCCAAGACGGATAACCCGGATAGTTTCTATAATTACTTCCTCTACGGAAATTCCTATAATTATGACCACCCCTGTGTCGAGAGCTATCAGCTCGTCTCCAGTTCTTTGAAGAAGAACCCTGAAATGATTGGTTACCTTGGTTTTGATAACTATTATGGTTACCTTTTTTATCAAATCTGTTTTGAGGTCCCTGAAATCTGTGTGAATAATTGGGATTGTATGGTGTTGCTGAAGCAACTGGCATACTCTCCTTAATCTTAGTGTTGCCAAAAGTCACGTCGGGGTGTGCAGTGACATATTGGGAACAATATTCTTCCATTTCCTTTAGAGATTTGGGTTTACGCTCATGTATAAATTCAAGGAATGGTTTGTTCACACATGACATAATCTTATCTCTGAGCAACAAATCCATAAGTCCTTCATACGTTTTTTTCTGTTTTGGAAAGCTCAATCCAACGATCAACTGTGAGACGTGCCTTTGCAGTGAATTCTGAGAATTCTACACCTGTCTCAGGCACCATCGTCTTAAACAAAAGGCGATAGCCTTCCTCACTTAGCTGGTATTTTTTTATCAAAGCCGCCCTAATGACATCATAATTATCCTTATCTGCTTCTCCTACAAGGCATAATCTAGTCAAAGATTCACCTTTCAAGTTTTCTGCTAATTGATTAGCGTATTGTGATTTATCCACATTATGTGTACGACAAGAACGTTCAAATCTATCCAGCCAGAATGTAATATCGTCACTGGACTGATTGAACGGTGGAACCTTAACCTTGTAAGTAGAAGGTTTACCATTACCACTAGATGCCTGATTAACATTACTCATACTTGTCAATCTCAATTTCTCTAACTCAAATTCATGTTCTCTTATTGCTTTTTTTTCTTCAGCCTCTCTGTCTAATCTTTTTTGTTCAGCTTCCCTGTCTAATCTTTTTTGTTCAGCTTCACTGTCTAATCTTTTTTGTTCAGCAGCAGCTTCTCTTTCTATTTTTTTTTTGTTCAGCTTCAAATCTCCTTTGCTCCACCTGCATCTGCAATTTCTTTTGTTCAACAGCAGCCTCAGCTTCTCTTTCTAATCTTTTCTCTTCAGCCAGAGCTTTTCTCTCTTCTGCAGCAACTTTTCTCTCTTCTGCAGCAGCTTTTCTCTCTTCAGCAGCAGCAGCAGATTTTCTCTCTTTAGCAGCAGCAGCAGATTTTCTCTCTTCAGCAGCTAATGCTTTGTCATATTGAGCAACCGACCATTCTTCTAATTGTTGACCAGTTTTATCAAGGGATTTCCCTTGTGTAATGAAGTATTCTAATGTAGACATGATGTCTAACAATAATACTAATCACTTGAAACAATAATAATACCACAAGTTCTTAATGACTTGATTAATCAGTACACTATCCCAATATCTGTGGGTCACAAGCCTTAATAAGGTCTTGTATAACAGTAATAATAATCAAGAACTGGTTTATGCCATAATCCAAGTGCAGTGCACAGGCAATAGTGTCTTATGAAATATACCTATATAAAACATATGTCAACCAACAGAATACATAAAGTACAAATAGGACTGACAATACGAAAACGTTTGCAGAAATCAAATAAATCAAATAGGGAAATCAATGAAAATAATCACTGAATCTGCAAGAGATAACAACACAAATGACGTCACAGTATATGAATATAAATTGTGAATAGAACTGAAAGATAGAAAAGGGGTAGACCAACAAATTACAAACAAATCAAAACAAAACTAAAGAACAAAGAAATATTACAAAAATAACAATAATTACAGTCTTCACAGCTAACACAAAAGCAACAGTTGTCGCAGCAAATTTCCAATTAAGGAAATTGCACCTATAGAAAACGCCCACAACGGACCCTCTATGACGTGGGATATTCTGTTGTGAGGACTCCGCCCAACCTAAACACAACCCGCTGACATAGAAACTAACATACTATACAAACAAATAACATGTAAACATAAATATATAAATTATGTGTATGATAGTATGTGTTGCAAAATAGGCTCAGTTTTACAGTAATGGCAAAGTTATTTTTATGAAAACAAACAAACTGCCACTTTATTCAATTAAACATACTGGCCTTAAATATTAAAGTTCATATATAGAAAACAAGAAGATCCATCGATGAAAATAGGACTTCTTAGTTCAATAATACTGTCTTCCTGTTAACATTGACAAGAATTGCTCCAACTGTTCTGTGAAACTCTGTAATGTCTAATGTACAAATGTCAACAACGCTGACCTACATACTGCATTCACTTGACAGGTCACGTGACGAAGTGTTGACAAAGAGCAAACCAATACTGCAAGTGTGTCGTATCAGCCACAGGAAATGGTCTGGTATCGGTAATCTGTTGACTTCTGAACTTCTGCGAGGTCAAACCCAGAAAGCTGGTCCACCAGTTGATAAGGTCTCTGGTGGAAGACAGTTGTAACAAATGCCGATATGTCCTCGCAAGGTGGATGGAAGCAGACATCAACGACTGTGTACCTTTACTACAGTTTAATTGGACGTACACACTCGACAGCACAGATAGTGACAAATCACAGGTTGGCATCATACATCATGGTACAGTGGATAAATGGTCTTGCAATGTTACATGGGCACTCATGTAGAATAATAATATAATGGACTGTCAGTAGCCAAGCACTCAGTATTGCCCATATATATATATATCAACTGAGTTTACTGACAAAGCACGTCAGATTATAAACAATATCCAAGATGGCTTCTAGACCTAATCTCGTCTAGCGAAGATTCCTTAACATAATGTCCAGCACAGATTTTTCCATATACTCATATTGAACCGCTAGCAATGGGTTCTCATGTGTAGCAGTGATCTCTGGACTAATCAAGCGATAATACGGGGTATCCCTTTCTCTTCTTGAAAGTCACAAAATGTTTAGTTACAAGATGGCTTCTCTCGTGAGCTGTCACTCACGTTTGGATACAGATAATGAATCTGTCTTAAAGTTAGTCACTCATTAAACATTTCATTGCTCTGTAGATTTTATCATGAACAATTGACTGCAATCTACAGGATATAGTGCTGCTAGGAATCAGAGTCGTTTTTCATCTAGTTAAATGTATCCTCTCAGACGTACAAATCGTACCTATCGGAAAACGGTGGCTTCGTACGAGAGTTCAAAAGAGTATCTTTCATTACCTTGGTATCAGAAATATGATTCTGCCATTCCTTGGCAATAAGAATGAACACTGGGGTAAAGCATACACGATAGGTCTAGACGACTATCACTTTCCCCAAAAATATAGAGATCACTTTTTCCGGCAACAAGCCGACATAGAAAAACACAGCCCATCAGGGCGAAGCCAAATCACCTCTCTCTCGAGACACATCCGCCGAACAGCCTTTGACCTCTCTAGAGACAAAAGAACATATAGTTCGACTTAGATATGTAAAGATATCCAGATATAAGACAGACTCGTCCTACTCAATCAAACAATACACATAAATTCAGGCCATAGATATTCTGAAGCAAGAACAATCTATTACTACCCAAACAAAGAATAAATCGCAGTAAAACTGGATTCATCCGCGGAGTTCGATCGAAAGAGACGACACAACTTTCAAGGGAAGTAACTCAATAATGACTTTTCCTTAAGCACTAAAAAGTATCTATTTTGTTTACAAAATATTTGCGAACATAACAAGTATACCAATGTATAATATTGTAAGATATCAAAGACTGCACGTAACAGGGAGCCTATGGTAATCTGACAGTCTTTGTAATCCCGTTAGCGTTCTATGATTTGCTAGCTAAACCATGCATTTTTCTGCCTGTCTTACTCACACAAGCTTAATTTTATCCACGCCTCTTTTTCTGTGAACGCGAGCTAACTTTCGTAACCTGCCCGTCAAAAACAGGTAGCGAATCAGCTTTCATTTACCTCGTTGTCCCACGCCAGTATCTGTCAGGTATACGATCTCAGACAGAAAACACGTGAAACAGACGTAACGGCCCTTTGAAGTCTTCGGAAAGGGTAGATAACGCTTTGATGTCGAGTCACGGGCAAAATCTTCGAGAACCCCCGTCACACGGATAAGTCTTTTGATGACGGTTGAAACCTCGCCAGAAGGCCGACCGTAAAGCTTTATCTGGGGAACTCATGTTTCTGAATCTCTGGTATACACAATAGTGTGAAAAGTAACATCATCTATAGATCAGAGAAACATGATGATATATAAACTGTGTTTTCTTAAACCTGCTATCAGTTGTCACTCAGAATTTTTGGATAGTCTAAGCACGTAGTTCTAGAACCATTGTGGAAAATGTGTTAATAGCATTCGTGGTTATCTTTCATTCCAATATTCTGGTAATAGAAATTAGTGTTTACGTGGCTAACAGTGTTAGCGTACCACTATAATTCACTTAGTTCTAGCTGTTAAAAGCAGTGAAATAAAATAACGCGTAGCTATTTTATACCAGATGTTCAGTTATAATGTTAATTTTCACCACCCTCTTTCTCACACAAGAAGAGACGGTTTTAGTTGACTGAATTATATGTTAGGCGCGACTGATAGTGACAGGAAAGAATTCACGGTTTATTTCATTGTGCGTATTTATTATAAGTGCCTATTATTTAATAACATACGTTGACTAACAGACGCCGACAATTTAATAGATATTAACGACAGACGATGTTTTGTGTAAGTGCACGTATGGATAATTGAATAATAATTAACATTGTACGCTTACTGCCGGTGCGAGCGGGGCGGGTAGAGTGCATACCTCCATCCGACCTGAAACACAGCGCTAGCGAAAGCTGGCCGTATAGGCGTAAAAGAAAGACACCGTGTGCTTTTTTAATTTAATCAGGACTGACGGAGTGGACAAGAGATCATCTTGTCCCTGTCTGTGTGCATATTTGTAGCTATATAGAATAGTAGCATTTTTCCATAAATGTTTCTTTTTATTCCTAGCAGACCTGATCAAGGGCGTCCAGCGGTCTTTTTCATCGGTCTTTTTCTTCATTTACGGATTGGTTAATGCTGTCTTTTCTTGGCTTGTGCGTCACCAATTTCAATTGTGAGCAAGGACTGGCCAAAGATACATGAGAAACATTTTAACTTGTAAATTTTAACTGGAGTTTTGGCCACTGTTGGACCACTACTGCAAAGCAGGGGAGGCAATACCGTCACCGTCACATCATTATTATTTTGCAAAAGCTTAAGTGTTAACCAAAGAAACATAAAAATCATAGCTATTAAAACCTTGTATCACAATGTTTACTGTTCAGCCGAACATCATTATTAGGTCAAATTATAAAATTGGATGCATTACGAGAACGTCCGTAAGGCAGGGGCAGACTGAACCGTCGGGCACTCTGGTAGTGCCCAGGGACCCACAGTAGTAAGGGCAGTACCAGTAATTCATGTCAGAAGAGTGATTTTGGGCATATGACCCTTATTACCCGGGGACCCACATCACTGCCAGTCCACCCCTGGTGGCAGGTGACGTCAGGTAACATCACGCTTTTGAGCACAGTAGACATTATGAAATGTCACAACAAAAGTCAGAGAATTTTCAGTCAGGAAGAATCAACAAGAGAGAAACAATTAATGTAATATATTATGTGTATACACAAAACAACAACCAAAAAGCTACAGACTTTTATAAACGGTGCTTGCGTTGAATAGAAGGACTGAAATGGTATGACAAAGTCACAAATGTGGAATTGACGACAAGAACCAGACAAGTGCCAGTGAAACAAGAGTTGAGAAGAAGACGCTGACGATGGATAGGACACACATTGAGGAAACCTGTTGGTAGTATTACAAGGCAGTCCTTGTTCTGGAATCCATAGAGAAAGACAGGCAGAGGTAGACCAAAAAACACATGGAGAAGAGAACTGGATACAGAGGTGAAAATGATGCCACCCCCAAAATGTTGCTATCAAAAACATTTATTTTGTAGTTTTTTTTCTTTCTTTTGTCATCCTTGCCAGTGTCCCGTCCAAACTGTTCGAATTGGGCGTCCTAGCGCCTATCATGAACTGGAGCAGTTAGATGCAAAAACAAAATCTGTACGAGTCACTGTACAATCATGCTCTGGCACAGTGGTGGCTACAATGTTTTTTTTTTTCCTGGTGGGGATATCTATAAATGATTTTGTAATTACATGCATTCCTATTCAAACTGGAGCATGTAACACAACAAGGATTTAAGATGACAATAGCATTCCCACAGCAAACTCAGTGCAGATTACTCATGGTCAAGATTACTATAACAAGATTCAACTGTCGTAACTGTTATACGCTGACAAACTGAAAATGTACTGTTTATAGGTACCGTACTCTATAACTTCTCCAAACGATTCGCGCAGAAATATCAGTGTGCCATTAGTTTTGTTCAGTTCACCTTTATTGTTGACAAGAACGAAGTCATTCGATTAATTTGGTCCTGTACAAAAATCAGTGGAAGGAGGAAGGGGATATATACAGCAGAGATGACCCAATCCACCATCTAAACACATACCAACAGACCACAATTTTCCGCCTGAGAACTGGTCACTTCAGATTACTTGGACATCTCTATCGCCTCAGGATATCCCACACGAATGAATGCCCATGTGGAACTGGAATCCAGACCACAGAACACATTCTCCAGAACTGTCCAACCCATGATGAACCGCGACGTGCGACCTGGCTAAAGGGTGCTGAGCTCCAGCAGAAGCTATGGGGCTGCCGCGCCGACCTGGTAAAGACTGTGGATTTCGTCCTGGCGACAGGCCTGCAGATTTAGCATGACTACAAACCGAACGCAGAAGAAGAAGGTCCTGAATGTTTTACTTCTTGTTGTTTGAGAATCTTTGCAATGAATGTATTTTTCAATTTTAAACAAAAAATCTACTTCGTTCATTGTAAAAATGAGGGTTATATCACACACTTAAAACAAAAAAGCCACAAGACAGTCAGCCCGTAGTCGGTAGACGAAGCTCGCGCATTAAGGAAGTGGTGGGGGGGGAGTGTCGGTGAGAGAGGGGTGGAAATGAGAGAGCTTGTGGAGGTTTCAACGTAGAATTATAGTGGTTTTAATATGTCTACGGAAACTTTTATACCACTAGTAAAATATGACGGTTTTTTTAAGTTTTGGTGGGGGTGGATGGACCGGAACATCCTCTAGGAACAAGCCGTCACTGCTCTAGCACTCTGATATTCTAACGCAGTAAAAGGTAACTCTTGTCACAAACAGGGGGAAGCAAAGCAGGGTAACAAATTTTTCGCATTGTTTACTTCCGGTTTCATCGAGATTGGCTTATTAGCACATGGCAAGTAAAGAGACAAGTTTTGCAAGAGCTACATTCTTTCATTCGGATGTACTCAACCGAAAATTTGCAGCGCACAGTAATTTATCCGCCGTATAGAAAGAAGACGCTGTTTGATAGCGCGATATTTCATCTGAGTCTACAAGAGTTTTTTTCTTCACAGCTGTTGGAGTCACAACGTCGACTAATTCACGTGGTTAGATATGCATAAAAAAGATAAGAAAATAAACAAGTTAAGCAAGGAGGATGATATGTCGGTAGATGAAAGTACACCAAAAAGGAAAAGCATGAAACGCAAAAAAGATTTGCATCTAGACACTTCTGAAACATTTGACAATTTTTCAGAAAAAACTGTGTTGACAGAATCCAAGAAACGTAAAAAGGAATCCAAGAGTAAATCGTACCAGAATGACATTAAGGATTCCATACTAGAAAATGTAGAGTCCCAACAAACAGTTTCAACGAAGAAAAGTAAGAAGGAGAAGAAAAAAACAGCAAGAGAAGAATCACTGGGTGTGGTTAATACAGACATTCTGCAACAAGCAGAAACAAATTTAGGACTAGCCATGGTAGATCCTGTGTCACCACAGAAGGAGAATGATAGTGAAGATCAGCCATCTAAGAAACGGAAGAAAAAGAAAGACAAGAAACCCCAAGTTGTATCATCTACTGAATCCAATGAGAACAACAAAAATGAAAGAGCCATGCAGTATCTTAACCAATGGCATTCCTACAGGAAGAAGTGGAAGTTCAACAAGATGATGCAGGTTCAGTTGCTTCACATCATGTACGATACATCTTTGGTAAGAAACATGGCATCATCATTTCCCTTTTCACTCCTTATGGGAGCCACCCTTTTTACAGGCAGAGGCGTCCCTAAAGTACTTGGTACCCAGGGCAGATGTAACTTATGACACCCCCTGCCCCAATAAAGAAACACTAGTAAGTAACATTTTAACCGTACCGGTAAGTACTATATTAATAGTGTCCGATGGCACCCCCTTCCTGGCTGTCACCTGCAGCAGACCTCCCCCTCTCACCCCCCTTAGTACGCCACTGTTTACAGGAAGCTTGCACCAAAGCATTCATGTGCTCCTACAGTGATGGTTTCTGTAGTAGTTTGTTTTACATGATGAGTATGCCAGCCCCCCCCACCCCCCCACCCCATAAATAACCTGACATATTAGTTACTTCTTTGACATGCCACAGGAAGCAGCAGTCTTATTTTGTCTTTGTCTCCTTAGAGACGACCCCTCTGACCTACATAAGGCAAGTAACATGGAATAAATATCAATAATATATGTTACCTTAGAGTTGTATGTGTCATTACTGATAAGCAGATCTAGAGATGGGAAGTTGCAGAGAAACATAATGGCGTACACCAGACATCACATCACTTGAAGAAGTATATGTAATTATTATGACTCACATTTGTTAAACACTTCTTATTGTGATGACATTCTTTTTTTTTTCTTTATTGCTGTCATATGTTGAGTATAGTTTTTTTTTTTTTTAACACATTAACTACCGCAAGCCGGTGGGACCGGCTTTTGAAATCCTATCATTTGGATCGCGAGCCGCTCAGAGCGTCAGTCTAATTTTAGTAATAAAACGAATGAAAAATATACTGAAACATTTTCTGATCTGGTTCGAGATTTTAAGTTGCCACCGGAAAACAAATTCCCAAAGCATGGTTGTTGTAGAACACTGGAAAATTGATATTATGTTCATATGTTTCAGCGTTTTGGGTTAGTTACCAAATCGTGTGAAACTCTTTACGGTGGCAACTAGTGATAGGACCACAAAAAATGCATGTACATCTCGTCTAACGGCTGAATAGGCTAGAAACTTGTTTCAACAATTGGGACCTCAAGATGCAGCAATAGAGACCGCAGTCAGCGACTCATAGCTTGACTGCCTGCGTCAGGACCAGCGAACCAGAGCTGGTCAAGACCGCACTCCACCTCCACGTGGTGGTCCTGGAAACAGTCTGCAGCAGTGCAGTCTGGCTGAGCGAGTGTGGATCGCAATGGGAAGGCAAACCCAGTCCTAAAAATTGCCGTGCAGAAGTCGGATGTGTCGACCGAAAGGTGCAGATATCACAGCTTAGGCATAAACAGACACAACGCAACCACCATCCTTTTCAGGACGAACGAAGAAGAAGAAGAAGTTTCAACAATTGATTGATAGATCTAGCGACGAGGACAAGAGTGAAAACGGTGTGCACATTGTTTGAAATAGTGATTTTGATAGAGATGGGGCGCAAGCAGTTATAATTGTGAAAATATTGCAAGTCCTCGGCCATCTGAGGGCAGTTAAATAGCAACAACCACTAATAGAGTTACAAATGGTATTTAAGAGTACATTCATTTATCTTTAAAATGACGGGTAATTCATAAAAATATGTAAACAATTATGAAAACTACAGCTTACTTTGTGCAAACACCTACAAGATGAAAATGAGAAAAAAATTTTATTCGGCCACAGTGTGTTTTTCAGTTTGGTAGTTAATGTGTTAACAATAGTTTTAAAATTAAGCAGGACTTCTTTTAAGGGCCTTAATTTACAGCCATGAAAATTGGAAGCCATTCAGTTGTGCTGTCAGTATCAAATCTGAATGTTAAACACACAAAAAAAGAAAGAAACAATCACCACTTGTGAAATGAGTTGTCGGAGCCAGGCGGCTAATAAAACATTAATAGATGTTTTCAGAAACAAAGAGCTTATTTACATCATTGGAAACAGTTTAAGTGAAGGAAAATATTGACTGTATTCATTCATTTATTGCACTCCCCATAGAGCATAGGCCTTCAGCTAATTCACACCAAGTCCTCAGAGTCCCTCCTTAACACGTTACTCCCCTACAGTATTATCTGCTATGAGACTACCTTAACCTTTTTTTTTTGGTTGACCTTTTCATACATGTTGAAGTTTCATAGCTTAAGGTTTCTACAGGATGCCCAAACCCTCTGTTAAAACTTTTTACAACTTGTTTTAGGAGCCGCGCTAGCGTAGTGGTTACAACACCGCTCTGCCGACCGGGTGATTCAGGATCAAACCCGGGCGACGGCATTTGAGGATTTTTCGTCGACCGGGATTTGGACTGGATTAACTCGAGACCTGGCGAGAACATTTGAAGGAGTGTCGTCGACCAGGGACGGGCGGCTCCTGAGCCGACCCAGCTCTAATGGGTACCTCCGAAAACGGCGAGTATCTGCCTGAATGGCGAGGGACACTTGTCTCTGTACAAGAAAATAGGATACTCACGTAAAAATCAATGTCAGGTTAGACATTAAAAAAAATAACCTGAGATTTCGCCTCGAGTATTAGCGGGCGTACAAAAAAAAAAAAAAAAACTGGTTTTTTTTTTTTCAGAGCATTTGCTGTGATCTCTCATCAAGTATTTTTTTTTTGTCTTGTATCTTATTACGGTTGTGGGACAGAGGTGCTAGGTTGTCAGCTAAATCTAGATCATCAAGCTGTTTATATACAGTCCACTGGATTCCATTTTTATTGGCTGAGGTCGATGTTTTCATAACCCAATCTGTAGCCAGTAGAAAGAGAGATGGTGATAAGAGGTATCCCTTTCTCTCTCCAGTTCGTATCAGTTGTGTTGTCAGTATCAAACCTGGATGTTAACCAGAAGCAAGAAAGAAACAATCACCACTTATGGAAGGAGTCAATGTGCTAATAAAACTATAATAGATGTTTTAAGAAACAAAGAGCTCATTGGAAACATCACAAGTGAAGACAAATATTGACTTCATTCTTCTTCTTACACTTTCAGACGTCAACTTGAATATTTTAAAAGAAAGTAGTGGTCAGCTATTTATATCTCCATAGCGCTTTTCCAAGAATGTCACTGGTGGTGGCCATATATGCTTTCTCTGTTCCTCATATGTTGGGCATCTTTGAAGCAGACGTTCAGCAGTCACTTTATCAGTGCCACAGTTACACTCATCGGTAGTTCCTATCTTTAGCTTGTTGAATAGATGGTATCCCAATCTGTTGTGGCCTGTGTGGAGTCAGAAAATTACCGCTTGTTCTTTTCTGCTGAGCTTGTAATATGCATCGTTCTTTGTGTGGCCTGAATGTTCTGCTTCCCATTTGACTTCATTCATTTATTTTTTACTTTTCAGCTCAGCAAGGAGCATAGGCCTTCATTCAGCAGATTCATGCCAAGTCCTCCTGTCCTGTGTCGTTCACTCGGAGTCCTTCCCTGTCATCCTTATCCCTTTCTCATTAATAGAGGACCTTCTTCTGTCTTGAATGACTGAGTAATCAAATTATTTGCTTTGGTTGATTTAGTGGCAGAGTGGTTAGAGCACCAGCCTCTCACAGCAAAAGTACGGGGTTTGAAACATGGTAGCGTCACGCTCCATTCATCTGAGCTGTAAACTGGTACCGGACTCTTGAGTTAGGGAAGGCAGAGGAAGGGAACTGGCTACCTCACTTCTCGAAGCTGGGAATAATATTGTGAAGTCTCTAACACTTTACTCCCATGCAGCAGTATCTGATATGGGACTACCGTTACCTTTTTTTTTATTTTTTGGTTGACTTGTGTTGAAGTTTGGTATCTTAAAGTATTTACAGGATGGGGTAGCTATGCCCAACCCTCCTTTGTTACCTTTTATGACATGCTTGGTAGGTCACTGTTACTGTACTTTTCTCCCCCTTCAGGCACTGGTAATATGTAGGTGAAAATATTGAGTTACGAGGAATTGGTCTTGCTATCTTGTGGCATTACTTCTGATGTCTGTCATTAAGTCAGTATGGTCGTAAGTCAGAAATTTCTGTTTACTAAAATTTGTACGGTATGTGTCGTAAAAATGTTAAAACTAATTTTACCATTTGTTTACAGTGAAATAATACAATGTGCAAAACCCCATTATGACGATGAGGTTCATGCTGTCGATTAGATCTAGATGTACGCTGGCCTAGGCAAATGCCTGTATGTGGATAACCACAGACAGAAGTCACCCTTGCATAGGAACATAGCTGACATCAAGGGAGCAAGAATAAAGAGATGGATGGCAGAGGCTATGATTAGACAGGTGACCCCAGTTGAAAATCTATCCAAGGGAGAAGAGTGGAGCAAATCAGATGATAACGTGGACAAACTACCAGCAAGTCATCATAAGCCTTGGAAGGGAGTGAAGAACTTGGGGCAATGGGAAAGCAACTGATCATGCGGAAAATGATTATGTCATTGTGTAAACCATGGGGTCTGTCCTCCGTGGTGAAAAATGAGGCTGGGGCTTCTCGACTAGAGTAAAGGGAGGAACGTCACCGAACAGTGGAGCTTACATGACAACAACCGCCAGCATGAGAATGGAGGTAGAGACAGCTACTGCAGCATAAAGTGGCTGTCTGAATCTTCATTTACAAAGTGGTCAGTTATTGTGTCCATGCTTCGAAAGGTTCAATATGGATGGCTACAGCATGAATGCAAAACATGCATAGAAGCTTCGAATTTTCGGGAATTGGTGAGGATCTACAGTCCTGGTCATGCAGGGGAATGCGGTAATGAGAGAGCTGGCAGACTAGCTTCAACAGCACCCATAGTGGGAACACTGGATATGGATGAGGGAGAAATACTAAAGACAACACTGCAATAAATAATTAACAAGGCTAAGATTGCTGGAATTTGGCATCAAATGTAAAGCCAATGGGGATGGACATATGAGAGGATGCATTCATCGTGTATACAACCAGCGCGCTACAGGAACAATTAGCATTCATACACTTCAACATTTGCTGAGTGAGACTGAACATTTTTGGGTTTGTCCGCAGTGCAATGATATCGATTCTTTTCAACATTAATAAATTATAGCATAATGCAGTGTACAAATTGTAACTTAATTAGGATTGTTGACGTAAGTACAAGTGGCTGTAAGTTGCATAGTCGTAAGTCGAAAACAGTCTGTACTGAATTCTTTGTATTACTTTAATAATACACATGTGAACTGAAATAGTCTCTTAATTTTTCAGGTAAATGATGATGATTTTGAAACACTACTGCAGTATCTGGATGGTCTAAAAGGAAAAGGAAGAGAGAAGACAAAGGAAGAAGCAAAACAGATTCTCGATAATGGAGAAACAGAGGGTATGTTGACTTATGGTCTCTGTTCATCTCAAGAACATCTGTCTATTTCGATAGACCATTCATTCATTCTTTACATTATTCCTGACCGCAAGGTCTTTAATATATGAACATACGCCCTAATATAACTGATGGACCTAGTGTCTAGGTTGAACGATGCGTGCCTCACCATAAGGAGGCAAAATTTAATTGTAAAAAAATTGTCTGTGGAGCACAGTCCTTCAGCAAGTACCTACCAACCCCCCCCCCATCTTGTTCCATCCATCCACGTCCAAGGTTTGTCCACATCTTCTTTATCCCTTCTTGTCTGTCTACAGGGGCAAAGTCTACAGACAGGGGGTATGATGTGCTGGTGTTGTGGGTAGTGGGTTTCCCCCCTTGCTTCACCCTAGGCCTAGTGAATTCTGTTCATGAAAGGAGCGACCATTGCGGTGTTAGTCTCTTGGCCTAGCAAAACCTCTCATACCCCAAGATCGTTGTGCGTGGTGAAGAGCCACACCCTCCTCGAGGTAGTCCTGGTAACTGAGGGTGCGAATCCTCAGGCTAAACACAACGGATCTAGAGGAGCAAACCTCGATAATAAAACCGGTGCACTACACCGTACACGCCCTCTGTGGGTGGGAAGGAGCCAGATGGATACTGAACAAGTCTTGGGAGTGGGAACGAGTGTGGACTGCTCCCTGAAGATCGGAACCCATCGTACAGGCACAGAGACTCAGGACGTGACGATCCTATTGCCTTCAACTCTTGGTCACATGCCTAGAGCCTCGGAGAACTCGGCGTAACCAGCAGGCAATTTGGTGGCGGGGAAAGAGCACTGTGAGCCCTACCTTGGCTACGTATCACAAGGAGACGCAGAAACACCCCCTTTATCTCCCCCAGAGCTGGCACAGTACACTTCTGGCTTCTACCCGGGGCGTTAGGAAATCCACAGGCACCCCAGCATCACAATGCCAAGAAGATGACAAAGTTGGAATTTACTAACTCAAACCTGGCAGAGCAAGTCCTCCAACAGATGCGGCCGATGCTGGGCCCACTGGCGCGTGGACACGTCCCGATCCCCATCGAGACTTGCCCGGGGAGCCCACCCCGGCTCAAAAAAGCAGAGAAGGCCACTCTCCAAACCTCCGATGTCTTGCGGGCAGTGTTAGGATGTGCAAGAACATGGACAGGAAGACTCCACAACTTCCCCACTGAAGACACGCCCACGGCGACCGTTGCCTCAACTGGCTGTGTGTGGTGTACCCGGAAACGGGGCCTCCCAGTACTGAGACACAGTTAAGTCCCCGATGTCATTTATCGGTGCAGAGTTGAGAGAGATGGCTGAGCATCACAATCCCCCCTGTGTTGCAGCATGATGAGAACCCAGAATTGCACACTGAGCTTGGGGGGAATCACTTGGGCACCAGACTTAATACTGGCTCTTGACTGGATGGCCGCATGCAGGAGATTTCTACAATGGGGGGTTGGCAGGTGGTGGGTATCTGGAAGTGGCTCTGTGCAGGACGTGAGGATTCCTTGGGTGAGCCCAGAACCAGAGCACAGCATTGTGCAAGCTCTGCATAGTTGGAGAGCCCCCTGGATGACGGGGAATGCACAGTGTGCTACCCCACCTGTCCCCAACTGCTAACTTAGAACCAGAAGTGGGGTCCTCTGTATGCGTGCCAGGCCAGGATAAAATGCCTGGGAAAGAGACTGGAGCTCAGAACTCCCTAACTCAAAGTTGCAGGATGGCAGGAAAGACAGGGCTATTTTGAAGATAATGCAACCATATTTTCACCATACGAGCTCGGACGCCGCCTCGGTAAACAAGGTCCGCGCAGAGCAGTGACACCCCCAGGCTGCTTGCGAATAGTCTACTACTGGGAACATAAACAGATTAGGGATGAGCCCACTCTCCCGTTGAACAGGTGCTAAAGTCATAGATACTGGGCCAGAAGGCGCACCGGAAACCACAGTATCACGCAACTCGCTTTTTTTTTTTCTATGGAGAGTACACCGTCAAATAAATCTCGTACTGGTGCTCGCCCTGTGGAGCTCCACCAGGCAGGTGCAGTGCCGGGCTCTGAGCCTCGACAGAGCCCACCCTCAGCTACTGGAGGACCCTCTAGACCGTCTTGTGGAGTCAGCAGACGGCGGAGGAGAACTACTGACCAAAACAAAACAGAAAAAGAGAAACCCAGAGTGCCACTTGTCATGATGCACTGGAATGCAGAGGGAGTGAACAGCAAGCAGGCTGGATACAGCAAAAAGACAGAGCTGGAAAACATCTTGTATGAGAAGCAAGTCAGTGTTTGCTGTATCCAAGAGACTCACTTGAAAGCAGATCAAACCTTTAAAATAAGGGGATATCAATGCTTCAGATCCGACAGAAAAGATAGACGAAAAGGAGGAGTACTTACTCTTGTAAGGAATAACATTCCTGCACACGAAAGGAAAACCTTCATGGATGGAGCAGAATATCAGCTGTTGCAGATAAAGGTAGACAAGATGGAAATAGAACTCCTGAACTATTACTGTCCGAACAACAAACCCCTGAGTCTCAGCTCTATACAGGTACCAGCCACCAACTTTATAGCAGTTGGAGACTTTAATAGCCACTCCCAGAGCTGGGGCTATAACCATCTGGATCACAGAGGTGAAGAGGTTGAAACTTGGCAAGATGATCACTCCCTAATCCTAGTCAATAATGCCACAGATACTCCTACCTTCTACTCCAGAGGATGGCACACAACTTCAACACCAGATCTTGCCTTCTCCACACCAGATATAGCTGGATCTATTAGTAGAGAAGTAGGAGACCAACTAGGGGGAAGCGACCATCGCCCAATCTTTCTTACTGTCCAGAGTGCAACTCTCAGTACAGGCCCAGCCATTACAAGATGGAACTACAAAAAAGCCAACTGGGGTTTATTCAGGCATCAGGTGAACACGCTGCTGTCTACCCTCAAGGTACAGAACAGAGACATTAATGAAGTGGTAAAAGACTTCAACAGATGCATACTACAAGCTGCAAAAGAAACCATTCCCAAAGGATGCCGGCGTAACTACATACCATACTGGTCCAGCACACTCCAAGAACGTCAGGAAGCCATGGACAGGGCTAGAAAGGACGCAGAGTCTCAGCCTTCACTTGAAACTCACAACAAATGGAAAAAGGCTGTAGCAGAGTTTCAGAGAACAAAGCTAGAAGAAAAACGGAAAAGCTGGAGAACTAAAACGGCATCGCTGAACCTTGAGAAAGACGGCAGGAAACTTTGGAGATTAGTCAAGTCTCTAAATGAAGAGCGTTCCTCACCTAGGCAGACTATCACATTGGATGAAGGTGGCAAACTTTTCAGAGGAAAACAAGCTGCAGACTTGTTTGCTAGAAGATACAGTTCAGAAAGCAACTTACCCATTAACATAGATCATCAGAGAGAGATAAGAAAAGAAATACTGGCAACCATGGGACAGACAGATACTCCTGCCCCAATGAGGGAACCCATCACACTAGGAGAACTACAGAAGGCTATTTCCAAGCTTAAGTTTCAAAAGTCACCCGGCCCAGACAAAATCAGCAACGAAATGCTAGTAAATCTGAGCTCAGCAGCAAAGACAAAACTGCTTGAGATATTCAACCACAGCTGGTTGAAAGGAACGGTACCCCAAGTATGGAGAGAAGCCATCACAATACCCATACTAAAGAAAGGGAAATGTAAGACCGAGGCTGCAAGTTACCGGCCAATCAGTCTCACAAGCTGTGTTGGGAAGACTATGGAGCGAATAGTCAACCACAGATTGAAATGGTATTTAGAGTCTGAGCAGATCCTGGTGCCGGAACAAGCTGGATTTAGAGAATGCTACAGTATAGAAGACCAAGTTACTTACTTGTCTCAAGCAATAGAAGATGCCTTCCAGGAGAAGAAAAAGGTCCTAACGATCTGGGTCGACTTCAAGCAGGCCTTTGACAAGGTGTGGAAAGATGGCCTCATTGCAAAACTTAGGAGAAGTGGAATCCAAGGCAACATGATGAAATGGATCCAGTCATACTTGCATAACAGGAGAACTAGAGTCACTCTTGACGGTCTGCAGAGCAGAAAAGTGTTGCTCCATCAGGGGGTACCTCAAGGAGGAGTAATTTCCCCAACACTCTTCCTTGTTTACATCAATGACCTGGTGAAAGATCTCCCTGCAGGAGTTAAAGCTGCCTTATATGCAGATGACCTAGTACTCTGGTGCGCTGATGAAAATGTCACCACAGCAAATTATAGAATGCAGCGGGCAGCAGACATGCTAGTGTCATGGGCAGAGAAATGGCTTATCACAATAAACACAGACAAAACCTCCACAACACTGTTCTCCCTCGCCCCCAAGGACAAATCAGCTAACATACACCTAGGGACAACCGTGATCAAGGAAGAAAGCTACCCCACCTATCTTGGGGTGACATTTGACCAAAGGCTTACATGGAATAAGCATATTGAAAACGCAGAAGGAAAGGCCCGAAGACGACTAGGCATACTCAGAAAATTAGCAGGTACCAACTGGGGAGCAAATGAACGAAATCTAAAGAAGATTTATAATGGAGTAATAAGACCACACTTAGAGTTTAGCTCAGCAGCATGGTCATCAGCTGCTAACTCACATCTGCAGTCTTTGGACAAGGTGCAAAATCAAGCTCTCAGGCTCATTACAGGAGCCATGAAAACTACACCAATAACAGAGATGCAGAAGGTTGCTGGATTACAGACATTGTCCCATAGAAGAGACACAAAAACCATGATCCAGATGGAAAAGTACAACAGTATGCCAATGCACCCAATGAAGGCAAGACTAGATGATCTGGCATTGGGACGTCTAAAGCGTAGCAGCTTTGTGCATCGGGGGAAAAGACTTATAAGACAGCATCAAGAAGACCTATCCATGAAGACAACACCACTGAAGCCCACCCTATACCCTGTACCATGGGAGCAGGCCAGCAGTGCCCTCCAAATTAATACATCAGTCAGTGGTCTCACAAGTGGATGTGAGTATAATGATCTGCAAAAACGAACTGCTACATTGAGTATGATCCAAGAAAGCTATCCCGATCAATCATGGATACATGCCTATACAGATGGATCAGCAACAAATGCTGTTAGGAATGGAGGTGCCGGTATCTTTATCTCATATCCTGACAACCACTATGAGACTAGGCACATTCCCACTGGTAAATTCTGTTCCAACTATACAGCTGAGGTTCAAGCTCTAGAGCAAGCTGCAAATATGATTTATAACACCAACTCTGACTGCCACCAGGTAGTCATCCTCACAGATGCACTGTCTGTCCTGCAAGCTCTCAAGGGTGGTAAACTCCCGCATCTGAGAAATGAACTAAACAAGGTAGCTGCCAAAAAGAGAACCATACTTCAGTGGGTACCATCTCACTGTGGTGTACCCGGAAATGAAAAGGCAGATAAACTTGCTAAAATGGGAGGAGAATGTGAACAAGAAGATAATGAAGTCACATACTTTGAGAAAAAGAGAGCTATCCAGACTATCAGAAGAGAACAGAACCAACCCAAAGACGACTATCACACTCTCAACCGGCAGGGACAGATAACTATTTTTCGCCTCAGGACAGGGCATAACAAACTGAATAAACACATGCACAAGCTACGATTGTCTGCTTCACCACTGTGCACATGTGGATTAAACGAACAAACTGCTGAGCATGTTCTACAGGACTGTCCTCTGTATGACCAGTTAAGAAAGATATACTGGCCGAATGACTCAACACTAAACTCAAAGCTATATGGAGTTAAAGAGGAACTTCAAACAACAGTCGAATTCATCATGAGAACTCGTCTGACGGTGTAATCATCAAAGATGCGATCGCAAGAAGAAGAAGAAGAAGTCTGTCTACAGTTCTCTTCTTCGTGTGTTTGTCAGTCTGCCTCTGTTTCTCTTTCCTTGTAATATCCAGCACCAGATTCTTTTCCTCACCCCTTATTGACCTGCTATTTGTGTGGTTCTTTCCATGAGTTTCACACTGTCTATCGTATCATTTCAGTTCTGCGCAAGCATCCATTTATGAAATTCTCCAACTTCTTGGTGGTTATTTGTATTGTTGTTCATGTTTTGAAGCAATACAATACTGCTGTTTGATTATAAGCTGTTTACTTTAAAAAAATTTGTTGTAAAATTGCCATGCACTGTTTTCATTTGCAGTGTAATCTGTGTGGAAGATGTTTTGTGTATATCTCATATGTAATGGTTGAAATCTGGAACACACTATGACAGCAGCCATGATTTATAATTAGAAAGATCAGTGGGCAGATCAGACAAGAGCTACTAAACAGACTTTTTATAAAATGATGCGAGAAAAATCAACAGTAGAACTCTTAGGGAACACCAGGGTTTGGGATATTGTAAAGTCACATCATCACTTCCTTCAGCAGCACAACATTTGAGAATTGTCATGTCTTCACCAGCATATGGTATGTAAGCAAAAAAAAGATATTACAAACAACAAGTGTGCCAAAGCACAAAAGCAGTTGGCGAAAATAGTGCCATAAAGAAAATAATTTTGCCAAGCAGACTGCTTACTTATTCATATCTAGGGCAGACACTGAGAATAAAGGCCAGACAAAGTGGCATCAGTTAACGTGGCCATGAAGAATGGCGTGGAAAGTTCATAATCCAATAAATGTAGCGTGAATTGTATTCTTCATTGTACTTTAGCCATTTTGCGCTTATGACTGGGTAGGTCTTCTGCAATCAAGTTCCTTGTGGGGCACGTGTCTCTTGAGTTAAAAAGTGGGCACGTTTAACCACTCCCCTACTGAGGAACTGCATGAACCAGTAAAAAATAGCTACAACAGTACTCGTGAACAAAATATAAATTCACATAATGACAGAACAACAGAGTTGCTGATAATTCATGATTGCATAATGATTAAATGGAAAGGGAAGTGAAAAATAAAGAGATTGTGAGGTTGAAAGTACACATGGAAAATTGAGATAAAATGATGTAATACAAAAGTAGTGAATTTGATGTGAGAAGAAACAAAACATTGATGGAAAGGGCAGGAAATTCAGGAGTTACCTGACAAAGCTATACCGGTTGTTGGAACCATTTAGTTTAAGGTGACAGAGCCGATGATGATAGATTCATAACTGTACATGGGAAAATACAGTGAGTACTGGAGTCTCTGATATCCTTTGACTGAAAATAACCCACAATGTAGAGTTCCATCAAATGTAAAGTATTTTATGCAATAAATCTGTGTCAATAGATGTGAGTTCATTGGTATGTTATATAAAGCCAGTCTTGACATACTGAATCATGGACATTTACTAAACGAGCAAGAAACTCCTTGGAGACCACAGAGCTATGTGTTTGCAGAAGAACGTTAAGAATACCACGGGCAGCTAAAAAGAATAGCAATAAAGGTGATTGAACAAAGCCAGTGTACAAGGGAAGCTCATTACTAAAATTAGAAAGTAGCAATCCAGTTTCTTTGATCACATTGTGAGGAGAAGAAGAAAGCTGGAACATATTGTGACAACAAAAAAGATAGATGGTAAAAAGAGATGTATGATGACAAAGTGAGAACATACTTGACAGTTTGACATAGTGTCATTGAAAGAAGTGAAAAAAAGGATTGATAAACAGCTCTGGGAACATGAAGTTATGGAGAGATGTTATCACCTGTACCATCTGGCATGGTACTTGAAGATGACCCTTCTGAAATATCTATAACAAAATGTCTTTTGTCATCAGTTGAACATAATCTAGCAGAAGTGACTGAAAATATTTTAACTGTGTCTGGGTCCTTAGCCTGGTGAAGTTTATGGAACCAAGTGTCATCGCTTTAAATTAGAATGTCCTAGAGATGTTGATTGAAACATCTTTTTTGCTATTATGAAGCTGATATTTACCTTATTACCTGTGATATGTTGCTATTACTTTACACTTTCAATGATAACTTATTACTCTCATTCTGTAAGGCTTAATAATCCCTGTATTTTAGTGGAACGTTTTACTTAAACATCTTAAAGAACAATGAAAAAAATCCCACCACCTTTTCAGGAAAATACGAATAAAACGTGCGTTGCACCCATTAAAAGAAAATGCAGGCTTTTCAATCTTTTTCATGGAGCTATGTCCATAAATGGGTACTTGCATAGAATAGAAGGATTGAAATGGTATGTCAAAGTCACAAATGTGGAACTGATGACAAGAACCAGACAAAGGCCAGTGGAACAAAAGATGAGATGACGGTGCTGGCAATGGATAGGGTACACATTGAGCAAACCTGTTAATAGCATTACAAAGGCAGTCCTTGTTCTGGAATCACCAGGTAAAGAGAGGCAGAGGCAGATAAAAAAAAACATGGAGAAGAGAACTAGATACAGAAGTGAAAATGATGAGGATGACATGGAAAAGAACTTGAGCTGATGGCACGGGACAGGAGGACTTGTCGTGTGTTTGTTGAAGGCCAATGCTCCCTGGGGAGCTAAAGGGTATTAATTGGCCATAAATCATGAAAAGTTTGACAACAACGATCAAGTGAAGTTGACATGGAATGGAAAGAATTAAAATGGCCACAGAAGAGTTAATGCCGTCATCAGGACATGTAGTAGAAAGAGTGCAACATAATTATTTTCCCTCATGTTTTGGTGGGTTACTTGCTCACATTGTAATAAATTACCTGTAGTAATGTAAACATGAATGAATTTCTGACACAATATATAATTCTTGTACAGGTGCTGTGGACTCACACAAGGAGAACAGGGCTAGACAGATCTTTCAGATGTTGTCCTGATCTAATCAAGATGGGACTTAAGAAAAAAATAATTGTCATATGCAATAAAATGATCAATTATTAATTAATTTTTATTCATTAATTTTTTTTACTTGTCAATCTTACAAAATGAATTGAATGTCTTCCTTTTGCCCTTTTTAAAAAAAAAATTTGTAGTAAAGAAAGGGAGGAGAGCGGAATTGTATCAGATGAGCCTCATTTGCCATTGCTCAGCCACCATGAAGGCAATCAAAGCATCATTTTCTTTTGCGCAACTTACAGAGCTTCGTTTGCCTCCGTACCTTTTGTCTCTTATATGCTGAGTTCTTCCACTACTGTTGTTTCGTGATTCCAAAGTGAAATGTCGATTTTAGATTCCAAAGAGAAGTGTTATGTTTATATTCCAAAGCAAAATGTCGTTTTTAGATTCAAAAGCGAAATGTCGTTTTTAGTTTTAAAAGAGAAAAAGAGAGAATATATTCTTATTTTCATTCCTTTTAGAGCATGGAGCAGCCTGTCCCCTTGCAGGAAACCTGCATCGAAGCATTTATGTGTTCTTACTGGGATAGTTTCTATAGCGATTTCTGTTTTGTTTTACTTGATGAGGTTGCCAGCCCGATGCACAGTCTCAAATTAGTCACTTCTCGTGACGTGTCTGAGGGGACAGTATTCCTATTCTTTGTCGTCTCACAGTTCCCCGATAATTGCACAGGACAAGAGAATGCCTATTCATCATAGTTATCTTTCAACTCCCTAGTTAGCATAGCCCTTGTAGTAACACATGGGGGAAATATGTCATCTTCTTCCTCTTTTACCTTTCAACTCCCTAGTTAGTGTGAACGGTGGTTTGGTTTTAGACAAGTAAGTGAGTGTAGATAAATGGTTACAAAAAAATGAATAGAGTTGTTAAAAGACTTCGTTTTTGTTGAAGGGAAGTGATATGTGTGGAGGAGTGCTTTGAGCAAAGGGAGGAAACTCCATGGTTTCCACTTGGAAGATGTAGTAGTTATTTTTAGAGTTAAGCATATTAAGTGAGTCCAAAATTGTGGTGGGACAAAATTGCATGTAAAGTTTTTGTAATAAGAATTGAAGAGAAGTGTATGGTTTTGAGTCAAATCATCAAAGGGAGATAACTTGGAATTACGTCCCTTGTAAGTTTTTGATGAGTGAGCAAGAAAAAATACGCATGAGAAAGTTGTGGTAGGATGAACATTTTTTTTAGGAGTGAACGTAAAATGTTAGAACGGGGAGGAGAGTCTGGTTTTTGGAACGCGCTTGGCGTAAGTCAAGAAGTTTTGCTGTGAGTTGAGAAGTGATAGAAGTGGCAGCGAATGGGAGTTATATCGTGTCGATAAGCCAAATAAATTTTTTGGTAGTTTTTCTGTCGGACGGAAAAGCAACTACCACCCAGACGCCCAAGCGCATTTCTTGCCATAATTGTGTACGACACTTTTTCGTCATTTTTAATTCTGAGGACAAGATGCTAGAGAGAGAAAAAGTGTGTATTTTGAAACAAACCAGGGATGTTGAACATTTTGGGTCTAATTACTAATAGTGCAGTTCAGTAGACAAGCTGACAGGTTAGCGAGATAGAAGACAGACTTGGTAAAGTGTCAGTCCTGGCGGTGAGGCCAGTTTCCTTAAGATATACCAAGCAGAACATAGAAATTAAGTCAGCACATAACAGAGACAAATGTTTTGTATGAAGAATTAGATGGCAGATAAAATTTCTACAACAGTGGTTCTCAAACTGTGACTACAATAACAACTAGAGACATTTTGCTGACTGAAACAAGAAAGAGAGTAAGAGAGAGAGAAAGTGATACTGTGATTATTACCAACTGGAAATTTTGTTGTACAAGTCTGCCAACCTGAAGAGGAAGGTTGGGCGCATCATTTTTTCAACATTTGCTATCTTATGTAAATAAAGTTCGACGTTGAATATTTTACTGCTGTCCGGGTAAAATCGATGATCAACTGTTGGTATGAGGAATGTATAGTCTTTTAGGAGAAGGAAGTTTTTTCCCTTATTACCATACAACTGCATACTGGTTAGGGCAGTGATCTGAATCGCTATACGAACACTACATAAAATGCAACTACACCACCACGGCCACATTAGCATAGCCGTTGTAGTAACACATGGGTGGAATATGTCATCTTCTTCCTCTTTTACCTTTCAACTCCCTAGTTAGCATAGCCGTTGTAGTAACACATGGGTGGAATATGTCATCTTCTTCCTCTTTTACCTTTCAACTCCCTAGTTAGCATAGCCGTTGTAGTAACACATGGGTGGAATATGTCATATTCTTCCTCTTTTACCTTTCAACTCCCTAGTTAGCATAGCCGTTGTAGTAACACATGGGTGGAATATGTCATCTTCTTCCTCTTTTACCTTTCAACTCCCCAAGGAGCATAGGCCAAGTCTTACTGTCCCATAACATCAGCTCAAGGTCTTTCTGTGTCTTTTTTTTAATCCCCTTTATGTCTGTCTCCAGTTCTCTTTTCCGTGTGTTCTTTTGTCTTCCTCAACCTCTCTTACCCTAGGGACTCCAGAATAGGGATTGTCTGGTAATACTATCAACATGTTTTCTCAGTGTGTGTCCAATCCATCTCCAATGTCTTCTCATTTCTTGTTCCACTGGCACTTGTCTAGGTCTTGTCATTAATTCTACATTAGTGATCTTGTCAGACCACTTCAATCTATGCAAGCGTCCATTTATGAAAGTCTGTAGCTTTTTGATTGTTTTTGTTCTTCGTGTTTCACGGCCATACAATTGTACTGACTTAACAATTGAATTGAAAATTCTGATTTTTTTGTGTTAGGAATATATAATACATAGTTAAAAATTACAGTACAGTAGACATTCAAAAATCCGGCAACCTCCGGACCTGAGGAGTGCCAGATTTTTTAAAATGCCGGATTTTTTATGGTTATATATTCTGTATATATTTAACAGAAAATGACTACCTGTACACTTTATCTGCGATCGACAATGCACGATGTTTACGTTTTACACCACTTCTTTTATTTGCTGAATCCATAATGGGGCTAAACAGCAGCAAATAAATGATAAAATGAGAAGGAATGAGCAGGAATGGCTGTTAACACGTGCAAGCAAGACCCAACAGCTGCATCAAAACATAAACTGCTCCAGAAAACAGTGGCGCGCCAACGCGGTAAATTTAAAAATGCGCTCCGAAATCCATGCCGAAAATCTGAAGGGACCGGATTATCGATGGCCGGATTTTTGAATGTCAACAGTATATAATGTCTAACATATGTAATCTTACGTGGTACTAAGGCATAGAAAAGGAGAGACATCTGTCTATTTTTTTATGCTCTTGTACATCCTCACAAAATAAACATCATAGATAAAATAAGATTTTGAGAAAAACACCAAAATATAATTTAGTTTAAAATAAGTAAGATTTTTGAGATTTGTACATTTTATAACCGATTGACTGAGTGGTTAGAGTGCTAGTCTCTTGCAGCAGAGATGCCGGGTTCAAATCACGGCTCCAGTCTACCCAGCTGTAAATGGGTACCTGACTCTGCTTTTTTAGTTAGGGAAGGAAAAGGCAGCAAGGAAGGAACTGATCCCCCCCCACCTCTCGATGCTAGATCTAGTATGGTGAAGTCTCTAACACTTCACTCCCTTATGGCAGTATCTGCTATGGGACTACTTACATTTAATGAAACCTAAGCCTCTCTGTTGGTAACACAGGATGTGTGGCGATCTTTATTCAGGTTTCAGAGCAATTGGGGTGAACACAGCCTGTACATAATTGTGATTGGCAGAAAATTCAAAACTGAATGATATTTCAGTGACTGGTAACTTCACTTCTAAAATAAGGTCACATTCTTCTCTTATTCATTTCATGATTGAAGTGAAGTTTTGTAACCTAGCTTGTGAGTTTTCATGGGAAAAGTACTTTTGAACCTAGGGACACAGCACATTTAAAACCTGGCAGGAGATGGGTAACCAAAGCGCTTTGTTGCTGCCTTACAAGATGCCACCAGGCATGATGGCCTGTGACTGATTTGACAGTCGGCGGCTAAGGATCGAAGAAGGAGAAGAGGAGATGGATAGTTCGAAATTTCTCTAGCTTTAAAATTCTTTCACATTTCCCTCCATCACCTAGAGATCTACCAAATCACTCCCTGAGATCTAACAGTATATCAGGGCCTACCATCTGCTGACCCCTGGTGTGGAGAATAGGTTAAAAAAGGTAAGTGTAGTTCCAAAACAGATACTGACATAGGGGAGTGTAGTGTTAGAGACTTTAGTATGCTATTTCCAGCTTCGAGAAGTGGGGTGAGCAGTTCCCTTCCTCACTGCCTTTTCCTTCTTTTACTCAAGAGCAGAGTCAGGTATCCTTTTACAGCTAGGTAGACGAGTGTGATGCCACCATGCTTCACACCTTTGCCACAAGAGGCCAGCGCTATAACTGCTGTGCACATAGAATGCTCCAAAGTGTAGGTTAAATTGTCAAAACAGTGACCTATAATGAAATGTCCGTGTGATGTGAAGTTTTAACAAATTTTTGGCATGCCATATATACTGTCTGCAAACACTCAATGTTAGACCAATTTTTTTTTAGTTTAATAAATTTATCAATGGTCTTTAAATGGCCTGTCTTTTGATATGCATGGGGCTAACGACCTCATCGTTTAAAATAAATTGCAAAAAAATTCACTGCTGTAGGAACACATGAATGCTTTGATGCAAGCTTCCTGCAAGGGGACCAGCTACAATAGTTGCCCCTTGTTCCATAGGGAGCCAGAAGCACAATGATGGTGTATCTCAATACTTTATACCAATGGCAGGCAAAATAGGAGCTTTCAAAATCTACTTCAGAAACACAGAGTCTCTAAAGATCTACCTAATGACAATCATATCTGTTTTCAGGTTTCAAATTGTCTAGAATTTGGAATAACTCCAGCCTGTATGTAACATTGATCACTGCCACATGATATGTTTTCTGCAAACCAATCAATAGAGCTGTGGAAAATTAAAACTAAATATATTACTGAATGTTAATTTCAAAGAAGAGATAGCTTTCTGTCTTATATAGTTCATAAATAAAGTGAATTTTTGTAGCTAACTTGTGGGTTTTCACTGGGAATGTGGTGACAGTATCTTTAAACCTGAGGAACGTCACACATTTGTGGGAGATGGCAATTCCAAAATTTACCTAGGTCAATAATTGGTTTTATTTTTTACCCACCGTCACCTAGACATCTGTCGTGGAATATTCTAATCCACATATATAAATTATCAGGTAAGTATAAAGCCTAACAAATACATTTAATAAAGAAAAGAGCAATGGTAAAAGAACAGTGCTGTCACAATGACTGTACTCGAAATCCCCTTGTTTTCTACTTCGTCGGCAAATTGTAACGCTTTCACGTTGATAGTAAAAGCCTACTGTGTCGCTGCACGCTTTCTTCAATGAAACGTGTACTGTATTTCTTGGAAAAACCTTGAGATACGCAAGCTGATCAATGACCTAGATTTAATATTTCATTCATTCCATACACGGCGTAACTAAAAGACAGATAAAGCAGGAGAGAGAGAGGGACGAATGAAGGCAGGAAGCATGCAACACTACACGCGTCGCGCGATTAATAGTAACGCAAATCACGCGTGTAAGGCCACTAGCAATAACTTTTTTCATATAGTCAGTGAAAAAGAAACACTATTACTACAAGAATCAGGTTTAAAAATATGAAAAATGCTTAGTAGGAAATATGAAATTCTACTGATTTACATCTAAGCTCCTGACTTTAGTATGACATAACAGTGGAAAAGGCAGGACAGGTGGCGGTTCTAAACAACGAAAAGGAATAAAGAACAAATATACGACTATCTTTGGAAAACACATATTTTGAACGCAGCCACTTAGCTCTTTTAAATTTGTATATTTGGGTTCCTTAGGGTTTGCTGACAAAGAATATGTAAAACGTTACGCAAATAGTCTAGGAATTACCAAATTATAACCAAAATAAAATAGTGGGGGTGCCTGACAGCATGAAATCATTTCTGCTCATAAGATTTTTTTTATAACGTGTTTGAAAAAACATTACGTTACAGAAATAGCCTACCATGTTAACTCCTATTTGATTGGAGCGCCACAAATGTAAGACTAAACACAATTGGTCAGGCTATAAATACTATCTTGTGTTGTCAGGGGAAACGTGAAAAGGAGTATTTTTTTTGAAAAGATGTGTAGACATGGTTTGATTGGGTAGAGCTGCGAATATACTCAATTCAGAGCGTCTGTTCATTGCCACATCTTGTAATAAACCTACTAAGAAGCAGTACGTTGAGCACCAGTGTATATTTTTTATAAAATAAAGCCTGGGACATCGGCAGATCGGAGTTGTGCTATATTCATTGCCAGTCAACGAAACTGTTTATTATTTCCATAAATTGTGGTAAGCTTGAAATATTCAATATCTTTTAATGAAAATTGAATGTAAATTGATAATTTATGTCTGTATATATGTGTAGTTCAGTAGCGAACATGATGTAAAGCCTATGGTACTCCAGCCTGAACAGAAGGTGTCGGAGGAAAGTAAAACTGCATGGAATGGCCAAACAGTAACTGACACCTAGATTATTGACTAGAAAGAAATAATGCTGGAATTGCAGAGGCGTAGTAACCATTAGGGAGGGAAATACTGGTATAAAGTATTTCAGATGAAGCTGACAGTTGGCCTAACGCTCTGAACTCAATGTTTGTGATGTATTGTGCTCAGTGTAGAAATAGAGTGTAAATTAGTTCTGACGTAGAAGGTACAACCTTCTTGTTTCAGGGACCGTGGTCTTAAAGTTATTGAGCAGCACCTGGTCAGAGCTTTGCTGAGGCCAGAGGTGGACAGCATACTCCTGGGTCCATATAGCAACCAGTGGGGTGGCTCCAGAACTCATTAAAGTAATCGAGCAGAGGAGTCTTTTACTGCAATCATCACGAAAGATAAGAGAGTGTGGCCATGGAGCTCAACATTATGTACCCCCATCTTAAAATGACACTGTAAAATAAAATTAAGAGGGGAATTTAATTGTTTTAATGCCAGGAACTGAGAACATCTCCAATACTAGTTCCAACAAAGACAAACTATTGAAGTCATGATGACAAATACCAACAGAGCTTGAACAAAACAAAACCAGTATTACCTCATATTACCACTACACAACTGACACACATAGGATACTATTAATAATATATGTCACTACAAGATTCATATTGATAAATTCTGTACATATAACTTGTAATTAAAATTGATTGTGATTCCTGGTTCCCTTTGTATTTGAATCAGGACACATATACATTCATGACAGCACTGAATACATATTGTTATTTGAAAAGTTATCAGTGACTCCTTTAAGATATCCTCGTATAGTGTTTTATGTATGTGAGTGACACAGTGTTGTCAAGTGTGGTGGAATAAATTAAATTGTTTATCTGTCTGTTGTTGTTATGACTTACACTTCATCATACACATACCCTAGACATATAACGTAGTCATCACACTATTCCAGAATAATTCTGACTGAGGTATACATATGTGGCAGCAAGTAAGGTTATCTATAATACACTACTCTTATTAGATATAGATACCTTCACAGCTGATCTCAGTCAGTACACTAAGTCCCCTATAAATATTTATAACATCCCACTTCACCACAACATCACCTAGAGATATATCACAATATGCTTTGGATCTATCAGATCAAGATCGACCCATGCTTTATACCCATATCTCATTATTTGAAAACTCTTTCATTACTGTCTTATAGTGATTTTGTATTGATGTGTCACATTTATACAACTTCATTGAAAGTTGGAATTTCACAGCAACATGATAATAGTAATGGGAGTAAGCTGCACCTTAGTGTGCTCCTTGCAGAGCATTGAGCCTCCACCGTAGTTGGTCCCCTATGCAGGAAGCCTACACGAAGTTGTCGTTTGTGTGGTAATTTGTGTTACTTGATGGGGCACATGCACAACTTCATATTAGTCGCCTTGTACGACATTCCTGAGTGTTTCTCTTCATACACTCTCAGACGTAGTACTTAAATGTTTTCAAAGACAGCAGTAGTCTATTTACATCTGCGTAGAGCTTTTCCACAAATGGTACTGGTGTCGGCCATATATGCTTTCTCTGTTCCACATATATTGGGCATCTTTGAAGCAGATGTTCAGCAGTCATTTTATCAGTGCCATAGTTACTCTCATCAAAGCTGAGGGTTCAGTCATTCTATTCTGTCCTTGTCTCAACAAAGACCCCAGTGAACTACACGGGATGCACAAAGACTATTTTGTGTTTTTTGCACATTCATAATCATATGGGTTACGAGAACATCGACAACCCACAACAGAAATGGAATCCAGTGGACTCTGACTAAGCAGTTGGATGATCTGGATTTTGCTGATGACTTAGCTCTTCTGTCCCATAACCGTAATCAGATGCAGGACAAATTGAAAACACTCGATGAGAGGTCACAGCAATTGGGTCTGAAAATACACAGGGAAAAGATAATGAGAATAAATGCAGGTAATAATAACAGGGTTGAACTTGAAGATACACCAATACAAGATGTAGAATCGTACACATATCTTGGTAGCAATATAGACAAAGTTGGAGGGACAGACAGTGATATCAAAATAAGAATACAAAAAGCAAGAGGAGCTTTCATTGCATTGGGAAATATATGGAGATCAAGAGAAATCGGATCCAACACGAAAATAAGAATCTTCAACTCAAATGGGAAGTCAGTCCTATTGTATGGCTCTGAGACACGGAGAACAACAAAGACAACCACCAAAAAGCTACAGACTTTCACAAATGGGTGCTTGCGTAGAATAGAGGGATTAAAATGGTATGACAAGGTTACCAACGTGGAACTGATGACAAGAACTAGACAAGTGCCAGTGGAACAAGAGATAAGACGATGGTGATGGATAGGACACACACTGAGGAAACCTGTTGATACCATTACAAGGCAATCCTTGTTCTGGAACCCCCAGGGCAAGAGAAGCAGAGGTAGACACAGAAGCACATGGAGAAGAGAGCTGGAAACAGGTGAAAATGATAAGGAGAACGTGGAAAGAACTTGAGATGATGGCACGTGACAGGAGGACTTGGCATGTGTTTGTTGAAGGCCTATGCTCCTTTGGGAGTGGAGGGTTATGAATTAATGAAATAATCATATGGAGCAGCTTACCTGAGTATGTCATCAAACATTACAGAGATTGAAATATAAACGAAGAAATATCACAAGGGTTGATATATTGACTGTTCCGAGTGTTCCTGGTATATTTATATTATTTATCTTTGAAATATTGAGATGATCTGTTTGGGTTGGAAATACTTGTCACAGCTGGGAGGGGAGATAAATGTGGCCGGATGACCTATTACCATATCATTTATTCGTGCTAGTAACCAGTCATTATAAATCATAGGAAATTAGCTAGTTAGAGAATAAACAGAGCAATTACGACATTTCGTGGTTAACCAAAACACGAGTTATATTGAGTATAGGATGACATAAAAGTGAAGCTGAAACTATGTCAAACTGGGCGGCCCACCGCTATTTTTTGGCGGGAGTTGCCTAGCAATAGGAATAGCCTTACTCCCTGTACGGATGCTTGATAGAATAACCAATAAATAAATTAATAAAATATTCGCTTATCCTATGAAAGGGTAGCAAGATCGCGCACTACCCAAAGACGCCAAGATATATTATTTTTGTAGTCAGTTGTAAATTTGAGCCCTTGCATATAAGACGTGATTTTAACTTTGCGTGGTGTAGCAACCTGGCACTCCAACTATGATGAAATGTTCCTACGTCGCATGTGTTGAATTCCTTGAGAGCAAAATATCAGCCCTTAGCCTTCACATGGCACACTCATTCAGGTCCGATCAAAGAGCATTTGGCAGACGGGGCAGGTGGTTTGACGTGAGCACACTTCTAGCTTACTTACTTACTTAGTCGTTCCTCTTCTACCATGAGGTGTATAGGTTTGGAAGAGAGACAGAACGCCAAACTATCCTATCGGCTGTCTTCCTCCTGGCCTGGTTCCATTCTAGTCCTCAGTCCTTCAGAGATTGTCTAATGTTGTCCTCCCAGTGGACTCTGGATACCTGGCTCTTAGCCTCTTATACCTGCCTCGGCAGCCGATCTTCTCCCATTCTGCAGACATCGCCAAACCATCTTATTTGGGACTGTTCTACTGGGTCTGCGGGGGTTGGGCGACCTGTGTTACAGCTGAAGAAATGTCAATCTTCTTGTCAAAAGAAAGCTTTGACAATAGCACACGGGGTAGTCACCGAGTCCAAAGGCCAACTTGGGCCCATTTATACCAGCAAGGGAAAGAGGCAGTTATGTAATGTTCTTTAACCAGATTACTTCATGTATATGAATGAGTCGTTAGCACTGTTTATTTTATATAGAAATTCATTTTGGAGAATGGACATGATGTCAAAACACCTGCTGCTGTGTAAGTTAAATTACTTTTTAGATTCAATGAGTAGAGGAGTTATCCACATATAATCCTACTGAAGTTAAGGATAAACTACCAAAATCCAGACCCCTAAACACATTTTCCAAAACATCCCAGTCCACGATGATCTACGATGCCAGAACCTGGCCAGAGGGTGCTGAGCTCAAGCAGAATCTATGGGGGTCGCCACGTGGACCTGGAAAAGACTGTTGACTTCGTCCTGGTGACAGGCCTGCAAATTTAGCATGACTTCATACTGAACGCAGAAGAAGGGTAAAGTACCCTTGCACTATCTCTAATCATATCACATTTCACTACTCAAAACATCACATTAAAAAAATGGCATAAAGGCACACCAGACCATCATCCAGCTACTTAGCGCAAAAGAAACACAATACCGGTACTGTGAATATGGATTGTGCTGACAATTAATGTGAGCCGGTAGCTTTGTAACGTTGATAATGGTATGCAGATACTGAACATCAATATTTATGGACTTGCTCAAACAGTCAAGACAAAGAGGGCTGTATATCGCTCCACCTATGTCCCAGTCTTGACTGGGTCATGCGAGTCATGAGAAATTACAACAACCCACAAAAGCCAGCTCCAAACCTCAGAAATGAAGTATCCGAGGAAAGTTGTTGAAGTAACAAGAAGAGACAAGGTCCTCAACCAGATGATACGCCGTGGCCTCAAAACCGAGCCCCTGCAGACCCAAGTTGAACAGCCCTAATGGTTTGACCATATCTGCAGAATGGGAGAAGATCGGCTACCATAACAAATATGGGAACCCAAAAGCCAGGGATCCAGACCTCCAGAGCGACCCAGCGTTCGCTGGGAGGACAACATTAGACAAATATGTGAAGGACTGAGAGCTATATTGGAACCCGGCCAGGAGAAAGACAGCTGATAGGATAGTATGGCGCTCTCTCTGTCAAATGAAATTTTCTAGACTCTAGATTCTGGAGCTGTCTATTAGAGTGTGCCAGTTGATATTCAACATCCAAGCATACCCTTCCCCCCCCCCCCCCCCCCCCCCCCCAGCAGAAATGACCAAATTAATGAAAGGCTTCAAACCTACAACAGTTAACTCTTTGCTTGTGTTTAATGGCCAGTTAGAGTTATTAAACGGGAAAAAGGTCCCATAGCGGATACTACCGTAGGGGTATAGGGTGTTAGAGACTTCACTAAACTCAGGTCCAGCTGTGAGAGGTGGGGTGACCAATTTCCTTCCTCCCTGCCTTTGCCTTCCATAACTCAAGAGCAGAGTCGAGTACCATTTACAGCAGGGGATACTGAAGCGCGTGGTAACGCTTTTCAAACCTGGTACATTTGCTGCGAGAGGCTAGAGCTCTAACCACTCTGCCAATCGGATGCTAAATAAAAGAGTTCTGTAAAGGTGCTTCCACAACCAGTTACTGATGTAGGGGAGTGAACTGTTAGACCAATATATTAGGACTCTGCTTTATGAGGTGTGGTGACTAGCTCCCTTGATCGCTGCCTTTGTCTTCCTTAAGTCAAGAGCAGAGTCCGGTACCCATTTACAGTTTAGCTGTCTGGAGCGTAAAGCTACTATGTTTTAAACTTTGTCTCGAGAATCTAGCGAAAAGGGGGTATAACTGCCGTTGAATTCGTACTGGGTGTATATCTAATGATTATCTGCCCACACGTTAGGTGAAAACGGGACTAGTAGAAGTGATCGATACACACAAGCCTCGCGAGCTTCAGCCCGCCTCGGATTTAGTACCGGAGCCACTGTTCGCTATCTCATCTGTGTGAATTCGAGATTGTTAAGGTCTGAGGAAAAGGGAACACGTGTAAAAACAGAAGCACTGTCCTCATTTATTTGGATATAGGTCACGCAGCAGACGGCAGTGTATGTTAATTGATGACAAGTCTGTGTCAACATTTAGCTTGTACGTGTATAATAATGTAGTTTCTACCTTCTATTTCATTCGTCTTTGTTTTGGACGACGGAATTTGTGAACAGAGTTTAGGAATGTGTCACCAGGGACCGTCGCGAGAATGACAAGACGAATGTAACCGCGTAGTTCATATGAAAATTCGAGAGTTTTGATTCTTTAATTAAGCAGAGTCCCGGGTCTCGTTATATTTAAAATAATCATATTTGCGTACTTCCACGACACACATTGGACTGAGGTTTGGATTTATCTTCAGCATGTTCAGGTAAGTCAGTTGAATTAGTATGGCAGTCTATTTATGAAAATTAGAAAATGTTCTCTAGTCTACCCAGCTGCAAATGGGCACATGATTCTGTACTGAGTTAGGGAAGACAAAGACAACGAGGAAAGGGGACCGGTCATCTCATCTCATAAAGCTGGGACCTAGTTTAGTGAAGTCTCTAACACTTCATTCCTCTACGGCTGCTTCATGCTATAGCAACCTTTATTTTAACTGTCATAAAAATGCTAGTGCGCTTGTTTTTAATCTGTTGCTTGTGTCATCAAGAATAGCAGAAGACTTAGCTGTTTTGTTTCAAAACTATGAGTGAGGTTTTGTTGTCATCTGTTATATGTAGGCCTACCCGTTACTCAATCGATGCATCTTTCTTCCCTGGATCTCTCTAACGAGGTAAATTTCTGCCAGTTCTGCGCTTGACTTGTGCTCCCTACGGTGTACAGAACGCCTCATCCCTACGTACGGAGTTGCCTATCACCAGTATTCCCTCGAGAATTTCACCGTCAGTTTCTACTAGTCTAATTGTGTTCTATCGGGTTCTGTTTTCAAGCATCTTATTTCGAATGTATCCCTCCCCGCCCCCTTTGTAAAATGTCCCTTTGTTATTGTTCCAATTTAACGCATATATATCCTGGTTTAAATGCTGTCTGATGTTTATTTTAATAATTTCGTTGTCATCATAAGGACAATTTAGAATTGAATTCACTGCTTTTCTTAATTCTACCTGCGTTCTCTCTGTTCATGTTGATAGGTTATTTACTGACTTTCTGAGTGGTATTATTTTTAAAAATGTGTTTCGCTTAACTCTTGACTTTCTTTTCTTTACTGTTTTTATCCGTTTGTCCCAGACGAGGACACTTGTGGTCGTAACGTGGGCAAGTTCTCTTGTCCTCACATGACACACATTACCTATTTTTAACAGAACCTTGCCGAGTGATGCAGAGTAACATCTTTAGTTTATTTTTAAAAACCTTTTTAAAAACCCTTTTTTAACGCTACTTTCTACTTCCTTATTTACTTACTTAGTCGTTCCTCTTGTACCCCGGGGTATAAAAATTTGCCAGAGAGAGCGCCATATTATCCTATCTGCTGTCTTCCTCCTGACTTGGTTCCAACCTAGTCCTCGGTCTTTCAGAGACTGCATTTTTTTCTGCAGCTAATTCATAAAACTTTTACTCCCCTACGAATCACGGTATTGTCCCACTCCAGTCTACCCATCTGTAAATGGGTACCTAACTAAGCTCTTAAGTTAGGGAAGGAAAAGGCAGCGAGGAAGTGAACTGACCACTCAGACCTCTCGATGCGTGACCTAGTATAGTGACCTCTCTAATACTTCACTTTCCTATGGCACTATCAGCAATGAGACTATCTATACACAGTTTGCACTAGTTCAGGGCCTGACAACAGGTAGATCGGGGTCTGGCAGTAGATCGCATGGGATGAATGGTAGATCTTTAGGTAATGGAAAAAAAGGGCAGGAGGAAGAATTTGTAAGCTAGGAAAATTTCACACTAGCCCTCTCCCGCTGGCATTTGAAAGTTATAATCCCTAGGATTACTGGTACTTTTTTTCCCGCGTGTACAGTGAACCCACAAGCTAGCGTATATAGAATTTGTGGTTCTTGTGTCTTTGTTCACCCATTCTGAAATTCAATGACCACACCGGCTTCCGTACATTTGCCTGCGCGGTGTTAGTCTATTTTGCAATTTGCAGGTAGGGGTGGCAGGAAGAGCGCGGGGTTAGTCTAGTATGCATTTCACAGGTAGGGGTGGCAGCATGGCACATGAATGTATTAAGCATAAAGAAATTATGTATGTCCTGTAAAAAGAATCCTGTTACACTCCCATTGAGGCACATTGGGAATATGGTGTTATGGAGAGGTCAACTGCAGACAGAAGTGAAAAAGATGTGAAAGAAATGTAAAGAGCGGTACAGGTGGACTTTGCATGCGTATTTGAAGGTCTATGCTCCTTTGCGATCTGTAGGGCAGTGATGATAAAGATATACGACCTCTTTTCATGTCTCTTTTTGAATACTTTCAACGATTTAACGTGTAGTTCTCGAAATTGTCTTGTTAAGATGATTGTCAGTTACATGTTGTTTTTTTTTGGGGGGGGGGGGGGGGGGAGACAACAAGACTATTCATCATCATCAGACATATCAATATCTTAGATCGGCTGCAATGGATCTCCGGCGTCTTCTGCCTTTTCTCTTGGTATTGTGATGGACTCTTTCTTGTCCATCTCTTGATGTTACATTTTCACTAATAGCGCTGTCTTCCCCTTGCACGTTTGCCTTTAACTCCGCCTTCTATTATGGTCTTTAGTAAGGTGCTGTGTCTTTTTACAAGGCCACCATATTTTTTACTGTCTAATGTTAACCTCCGTCATTAATTATCTTTTCATCCCTAGGTTGTCTGTGACCTCTTTATTTGTTTTCCTCTCTATCCATGAGACGCACCCCACTCTTCTATATATCCCCATCTCAAATGCCTCAATTCTTTCCTCTAACTGCTTGTTCATTGTCCATGTTTCTAAATACACAATGATGAAGAATATATGTAGCACTTGATGATTCTCGAGGCTATTACCAGGCTACAACGTCTTGTATATATTGACATGCATCCTAATATTAGCGAGTCTGAATGCACACAGGGAAACTTTTGTCAAAGTTAAATGGTGAGCGCCTTTTCAAAGCTAGGCAAACTTTACTTAACATGGATAATTAAAAAATTAGTAAAATGGAGAAAGAATGAAACTAATAAAAAACAAACTCAAAAGTAAAACGAGACAGGAGAGATAGAGTCAACACATTTAAAAAAAAGCGATGTATGACAAATTTCAAAATGTTGAACGGGTGACTAGAGCCGTGGTTCCCAAACCGTGGTCAGCGGACAACTTATGGTCCGCGGCAAATTTTCAGGTGGTTCGCAGCTGCGTTATCGATTTGGTATTAAGTGCTTTGATTTTGCTCTGATCCTACCTACGTTTTAGTGCTATAAAAACAAAAGACAGAAACCGTTTGCAAGCTGGGCCGGATTAAGCTAGTACGGGGCCTGTAGCATATGTCAAGAAAGGGGCCCTATATTTAAAAATAAACAATAAAACAACACAAATATATTTGAACACATACATTTTTAATTTGCATAGTAATTATCATTATCAAAAGTAACAACACAGTCAACATTATTGTTTAAATATTATTGTTTCTACATTTAGCATGAGCAAATTTGTTGATGATATAGGATGTATCAATTTCACGCAGAAGTTTATAGTCAATGCTCATTAGTGTGAGATTGTTCAATCTCTTTTGACCCATGGTGCTCCTTAGTTCATTTATAATAAGTTTCAGTTTTGAAAATGATCGTTCACCACTGCAGTTGGTTACCATTCGTGACAAATAGATGCGCAAGGCGATTTTTACATTTGGAAAACAAGACTCCAAAGAATTGTCAATTATCCAACGGTAAAACTGTAACTCTACAAGGTATAGAGTAGTGCCAATATGAGAAGCAAGATCAGTTTTCAAAGAAAAGATTGCGTTCCTGTCGCATTCTTTTCACAATTAAAGTGATCTTTTGAAGGCTAGCTCGATAATTTTCAATGGGATCGCTGAAATAGTACCTGCAATCATGGGGATAACGCGCTTTTTAATGCTGGCAGAAGATGGCCTGTCCGAAATTTCTAAAACTTTAAAATTACCTCTTGCCCATCGCCCGTCACCTCAAGATGTAACAAATTATCCCATGTGCTCTACCTGTAGTTCGGGATCTACCTTATGCCGACCCCTTCTGTAGAAATTCTATTGTACTTATGATAGTAACCAAGGACATCCGAAGGAATTTCACTTAACAGATAGACCGGAAGTAAGATCTTAGTTATCTTTTTGTTTTTTAGTTTGGTGTTCCCAACAGTGATAGTGCGTTGTTTGACGTTTCATTTAGGAGGCCTGATATACTCGTATGTTGTCACCTTTACTATCCAAACCCGTTGACATTTCATTAATTGTTCCCCTGTTTTCTCGTGTATTTGCTTATGCTATGGTTACTACAAGTATTATGATGTCATGATTTTTTATTCTGCTTCTGCTGGTAACGTCTATGGCTTTCTTAAGCATCTCATCTCACAGAATGTGATTTTCCTCTCCTACGCTTTTGTCAAGGACCGTGTTTGACACTGATAGCAAAGAGTTGGTAAGAATAAACTATTTACCAGTTGCAGTTTAGTTTCCAAGTAGTTAATAGGTGAAGACATATGAGAATAAGATATGTTTAATTTTTAAATTTGTAAAGTGCAATCTTTACTATCTTGCAATATAATACATTTATATACTTATTATGTTCGCAAATATTTTGTAAACAAAGTATTTCCTTTTTTAAGTGCTTAAGGAGAAGTCATTTTTGAGTTACTTCCCTTGAAAGGAGTTCCGTCATCTTCGATCGGATTCCGCGGACGAATTTAGGCCTACTGCGATTTATTCTTTGCCTGGGTAGGAATAGATTGTTCTTGCTTCAGTATATCTATGGCCTGAATTTATACGTAGTGTTTGTATGAGTAGGACGAGTCTGTCTTATATATGGATATCTTTACATTTCTAAGTCGAACTATGTTGGTTGTCGCTAGAAAAGGTCAAAGGCTATGCAGCGGAAGTATCGCTAGCAGGGGGTGTGATTCATGGCTGTCATCCTGTCGGGATGTCGAATTTTGTTGTAGCCGGCCTATCGCCGAAAAAGTGATCTATAAGTAGATGGGGAAAAGTGATAGTCATTTAGACATGTTGTATGTACTTTACCCCAGTGTTTATTCTCTTTTGCCAAGGAATGGCAAAGTTATATTTCGCATAGAAAGGTAAAACCACAATTTATTATGAACTTGGGCTTCGCCATCGTTGTCGATAAGCAGATGCACAGTGGTACTTCTGAAAAGAATATTTATTCAAAGGAAGATGACATTCCTATGTATCAGCACTAGATTATATGATATTATTCAATTACCTCTATGATAGAAGCTATGAAGAAATGAGGACATTTAACGAATGACCAATTTTGGTCTGTATCCAATAGTGAGTGGAGCTCACGAGAGAAGCACAGCCATGTTGAAATCCATATACTTTGTATTTATCGAGTGAGAAAAAGGGATGCCTGTACTATCGCTCGATGAACCAAGAGATCACTGCTACATGTGAGAACCCATGTCTGGGATTCCTATATCTTTATGAAAAATATATATATTGAACTTTACGTGAAGGGATATTCGCTAGACGAGGTTAGGTCTAGGAGCCTTCCTATATATTGGTTATGGTCTGACGTGCCCAGTCAGTAAAGCCAGATGATTTACATGATGGAACTCTGAATGCTTATTTACGAATGCTCCATTATGATATTTGCCAAGCATGAATGCTAACTTAAGATGATATTCCTGTGATCAACATTATGCTGTCTATGTCGACATTTGTTCCTGTAACCATACACGTACTGTCCAAGTGTGCGTCTCATTAAATGTTATAAAAAGACCACCGTAGTTCCAGTACTTCTTGAATTCGAACAGTGTGAGTATGAGTGATGTACTACCAACCTGTCAACTCTATCGAATCATTCTACCATTCGCGTTCTGACATTCATATACACACTCATTGTCTACACTCACATTCTTGTCGGAGCCTCATCACGTTCCAGGACAAGATGACCTGTATGACCAAAACTGTGCTGGGTTTAATGAGTTGACAATCGTTACACTTTACTACACCAGTCCCAACATCTACATTTATCAACTGGTGGACATTCACGTCATTTAACAAATAAAGCGTGATTTAACAACTACTGGCCAGTATGAGTTTAACAACTGGTGTGCCAGCTTCCTGGGTCAACCTGCACAGTGACCATATTGAGAAGTAAACTACTGAGACCAGACGTTCCTTGGGGTCTGTTACGACACACAAATACATCAACAGTACAACTCTACAGTGATGTCAGCGTGACCTGTCCTGTCGAGAGTATGCAGTAACTAGGTCAGCGTTTGTTGACATTTGGTTCGTTGGACATTTGCCATACAACTGACAGTGTTACACAGCAAGCTTGGTTGAAACATAGAACATTACACATCAGGACTGGAGAATATTTGACAGTGTTTGCGAAAGGAAGTGTTATTGAACTGAGAAGTCCTACATCGATTGTTATCATTCACATCAACGATGGAGCTTCTATTTCTGTGTTGAATTTAAAATAATTAGACCAGAAGTATTTGTTTAATAAAGTACCACAGTACTGTACTATTAGGCAGTGTAACTGAGCCTTCTTTACAACACATTCTTTCTGCAACACTCTATTTACATCATATTGCCATACTATTTATGCATTTATGTATTTATGTTTAAATATTTATATGTGATATTTGTTTGTATCCAGCGGGTTGTTGTTTTGGTTGGGCGGTGTCACACAACAGAGTATCCCACGTAATAGAGGGTCTGATGTGTGCGTTTCTATAGGTGCAATTTTCTTGATTGAAAATTTGCTGCGACAGCTGTTGCTATTAGTGTTAGCTGTGAAGACTGTACTCATTGTTGTTTTTGTAATATTCCTCTGTTCTTTAGTTTGTTTTGATTTGTTTGTAATTTGTTGGTCTACCCTATTCTATCTTTCAGTTCTATTCTCAATTTATATTTATATACTGTGGCGTTATTTGTATTTGTTATCCTCTTGCGGTTTATCTTTTATTGTTTTTCCCATTTGATTTATTTCATTTCCGCAAATGTTTTCATGTTCTTCTGTATAACTGTTTTGTTTTGTGCCTGATCGACATACACTATTTAAAATATAGTTGATCATATAAATTGATGTACAAGAATCAACTGATAGTTAATTGCTATTACTAAAGGTACACAGTTGATGATATAAAACACTATTTCTGGTGCACTGCACTTATATTATAAAGTGAACCAGCAACTTATAGCTGTTATTATATAAGGATTTATACAAGACCTTTGTAAGGCTTGTTTCCCACAGTGATTGGGATAGTTAAGTACTATTTTCCACAGGTTTAAAAGTTATCATACAAGGTCTTTGATTAAGACTAAGAAAGTGAATTTATTTACTTTTGCAAATTACTGATCTTATTAGACAAGATGTCTACATTAGATTATTTTATCACACAAGGCAAGGCTCTTGATAAGACTGGTCAGCAATTAGAAGAATGGGCAGTTGCTCAATATGACAAAGCATTAGCTGCTGAAGAAAGAAAAGCATTGATTGAGGAGAAAAGATTAGAAGCTGAGGAAAAAAAAATTACAAAGAGAGTATGAACAAAAGAAATTGCAGATACAGACTGATGAAAAAAGATTCCAGATGGAAATGGAAAAAGAGAAAAGAAAAGATGAGGCTGCTGCTGAAGAGAAAAAATTACAAGCTGCTGCAGAAGAGAGAAAATTACAAGCTGAAGCTCAAGAGAAAAAAGCAATAAGAGAACATGAACACCAAAAAGAACTTTTAGCATTTGAGTTAGAAAAGTTAAAGTTAACAAACATAAGTGATGGTAATCAAGCATCTGGTGGTAATGGTAAACCCTTTACTTACAAGGTCAAGGTACCAGCGTTCAACCCTTCCAGTGATGACATAACATTCTGGCTAAATAGATTTGAACGCTCGTGTCGAGCCCATAATGTGGACAAATCACAATATGCTAACCAGTTATCAGAAAATCTGAAAGGTGATTCTCTGACTAGTTTAAGTTTGGTTGAAGAGGCTGACAAAGATAACTATGATGTTATTAGGGCAGCCTTATTAAAGAAGTATCAGTTGTCTGAAGAGGGTTATCGGAAGTTGTTTAAGACAATGGTGCCTGAGGCAGGTGTAGAATTCTCAGAATTCATTGCAAGGACACGTCTTACATTTGATCGTTGGATTGAGCTATCCAAAACAGAAAAGACTTATGAAGCCCTTATGGACTTGATACTCAGAGACAAGATTATGTCAAGTATAAATAAACCTTTCCTCGAATTCTTACATGAGCGTAAACCTAAGTCTCTAAAAGAAATGGAACAGTATTGTACCCAATACGTCACTGCACATCCGGACGTAGCTATTAGCAACAGTAAGGTTAAAGAAGGTATGCCAGTTGCTTCTGCAACACCATACAACCCTAATCACTCTCACAAATTCCAAGGACCTCAAAATAAGTTTAATAAAAAAGGTAACTATTACAGTTATCAGAACCAAGGTAACCAATCATTTCAGGGTTCTTCTTCGAATACCTGGAGAAGAGCTGACAGCCCTCGATTCAGGGGTGGTCATAATTACAGGAACTTTCGCAAAGGAAGTCATTCTAGAAACTATCCAAGTTTTCCTTCATGGAGACAACAGGATCATAATTACCGAGATACTCATTATAATGAATATGATGATAGTAACCAAAGGAGCTATGATTCAAACCCGAGTAGGGGTTATAATAGTGGAAACAATGATAAGTACAGAGGCAATAATAACAGAGGTAGAGCACAATTCAAAAAACATAAAGCTCATTACCAGGCGAACTCTGCACAGCAAGAGTCCCACGAAGCCTATAAACAAAGTAAAGATAATGATGACTCTAATAATATGGCATGTGCCGCTTTTGATTTTGGGAGAGCATCTCAGTGCCCCCAATGCAAAACATTATTTGAGCCAACCACAGTGTCTACTTTAAGCTGTGGCCATCCTCTTCCCGCTCTTCCTGCGTCAATCGCGCATGATGGGAGAGGTTCTCTTGTCTTACACAAAGGTTTAGTAAATGACAATCCAGTCTCAGTACTTTTTGATTCTGGATGCACAACTATTGGGGTTAGGCAGTCACTCATAGATCCTTCTCATTCTACAGGCAAAGTAGTCAAATGCGTAACATTTGGCGGCACCATAGAGAAATACTCTACCGCTATCATTAGGATTGCTACTCCTTTCTTCACAGGAGATGTACACGCATGTCTTTTGCCGAATCCGATCGCTGATCTTATCATCGGTCGCATTCACGGAGTCAAAGAATGCACTCCGGAGCAAATTTCCATTTGGGAAAATCAAAATATGCAATCTGCTAATGCGGTAGTCACTAGAGCTCAAGCTCTCAATATGCCTGAAACTTCATCTGTTGAAGATAATGAAGTGCATAACCAAGATGATCCCTTGGTAATTTCTCGTGACTCGTTTATAAAACAACAAGAAGAAGATCCGACTCTTAAGAAATTCTTCACTCTTGTAACGAAAGGTGATCCGAATAAAGATTCAAATTGTAAATCTTGGATTACAATGAAGAATGGCGTACTTGTACGTATGGTGCAAGACTCCACTAAGTCAAGTCATTCTCAGATTCTTGTACCCAAGAATTTGAGAGTTAAGATCTTACAACATGCACACGACTCTCAGTGTGCTGGTCACATGGGTTTTTCCCGTACAAAGTCAAGAGTTCTTGCGGCTTTCTTTTGGCCTTTTGTGAACAAGGACATACGGATCTATTGTCGATCCTGTAAAGTATGTCAAGAAGTCAAATCCAAAGGTCCTCGTCATGCTGCGCCTATTCAGGCTGCAGATATTCCTATTCGTCCATTCCAGAAAATGGCGATAGACATCATTGGTCCATTCAAGATCAAATCTGCTAGAGGACATCAGTTTATCTTAACGTGTGTAGACATGTGCACACGTTGGCCAGAGGCTATCCCTCTAAAGAGCATTACTACCGCTGACATTGCAGATGCTCTTTGGCTTATATTTTCTCGGCTGGGATTCCCCGGAGAAATATTATCAGATCATGGCACCCAACTGATATCGGATACCATGTCTCAAGTAATGTCTACTCTACAGATAGAGAGATCTTTGAGTAGCATCTATCATCCTATGTCCAATGGGATGGTCGAGCGACTAAATAGAACACTTAAGAACTTATTAGGGAAGATAACTGAGGATCATCCTCAAGATTGGGATAGGGTTTTACCCGCGGCCCTCTTCGCGTACAGAGAGGTCCCCAATGAACATACAGGGTTTTCTCCCTTTGAACTTGTCTTTGGCGCGCGACCGCGCGGCCCAATGTCTTTGCTGCATGATCTTATAACAGCTGACAATATTGACGATGACACAAAATCTTCTTACGAGTATGTCATCGCGCTGAGACAGAAGATTATCGAAGCATGCAAATTGGCAACGTCCTCTTCTGAATTTGCTAAGCAGAAGGCAAGACAATTTGCTAATAAGAAGAGAACTTTACGACAACTTTGTCCTGGTGACAAAGCATTTGTTTTGCTACCTTGTCGTGAAAATAGACTCCTTATTAGTTGGAAAGGTCCGTACGATATAATATCGAAAATTTCAGATGTTGACTACATCGTCGATATTAACGGGAAGCATAAAACCTTCCACATCAATATGCTTACGGAGTTCCATGAACGTCCTGACTATCTACAGCCTATTTTCCAGGCAACGGACGATTCTCATGTCAAACATGGTCATTACTCATCACTGTCTGTAATACAGGATGAGGAAACAAGTTTTTCGGATGTTAATCTTCCGCTTCCAATGATCCCACTTCATTCTAGTGAATCATGGAAAGACGTTACTGTTTCTCCTGATTTGTCTCTAGGAGAACGGCGACAAGTTTCGTCTATGTTACAAACATTTCAGGATGTCCTCACTGACATCCCTGGACAAACTCATGTCATTGAGCATGACATTGTTCTAACTGAACATACTCCAATTAGGGTTAGACCTTATCCTATCCCTATACATTTCCAAACACAGGTTGAAAAGGAGTTGGATGAAATGATAGATTTACAAATAATCGAACCATCCACTTCTGCATATTCTTCGCCGATGGTTATTGTTCGAAAAAAAGACAATAACATACGTCTTTGCGTTGACTATCGCAAATTGAATCAAGTTACGAAGTTCGATGCTGAACCTATGCCTTTACTAGAAGAGCTACTTACTCGTCTTTCTAAATCGCATTTTTTCACTAAACTTGATTTGTCTAAAGGATATTGGCAAGTTCCATTATCCGAACGCGCCAAACCTCTTACCGCTTTCTCTACTCCCAGAGGCCTTTTCCAATGGAATTTTATGCCTTTCGGCCTTATGAACGCACCAGCTACATTTGTACGCATGATGCGTCGAATCCTATCGTATCGGTCAGATGTCATTGCTTATCTAGACGACATCTGTCTTTTCAGCGATACTTGGGAAGATCACTATTCAGGGTTAGTTGAATTATTATCAACTCTGCGTGAGTATAACCTGACAGCAAAACCATCTAAAGCTTGTATTGGCTTTAGCGAAATTGCTTTCTTAGGCCATCGAGTAGGTCACGGTTTCTTGAAGACAGAAGACCATAATATCACTAAGATACTTAACATCTCTATCCCTAGGACTAAAAAGCAAGTGCGAAGTCTTTTAGGTCTCATACAATTTTATGGACGTTTCATTCCGAATCTGTCCTCTATCATGGCACCTCTCTCTACACTATTAAAGAAAGGGTCGCCTAACATGGTTCACTGGTCTCATGAATGCCAATCTTCACTAGAGAAGATCAAAACTATGTTTTCATCACCACCTATTTTAGTGTTACCTACAACAGATAAGACATTTGTTCTTCGTAGTGACGCTTCATCCACTGGGATTGGAGCGGCACTAATGCAAGAGTACTCTGGAACTCTGCATCCTGTAATGTATATATCCAGAAAACTTAATGCTGCAGAAAGGAATTACTCGGTTTTAGACCGTGAATTATTGGCAATGGTTTGGTCAATTCTCAAACTCCAAAGATTCCTTCTGGGCGCGCATTTCGTAGTGGAAACTGACCAAAAAGCTCTTACGGCTATCCAAAGTAAGAACTTGAAGAGCTCGAGATCAACTCGATACGCAATCGCTCTTCAACCTTTTCATTTTTCGGTACGAGCTATCCGTGGTTCAGAAAATGTGATGGCGGACATTCTGTCCAGATGCCCACATGATGCCACTTAACTGTTAAATATTGGATTTTTTTAATATGTATAACTTTACAACAGTTATTTTTTGTTTCTTTACTAAGATACACATTTGTAATTTAATAATAGAATGATGGTATCTCTACTTAGCGTTTTATTGATGTTTATTCACCGCTGTTCTTTGATGATTGTTTCTTCATAAATCATAAATTTAAGATTATAGTGTGAATTTTTGGTATGCATTGTATAATTACCAGAATTGTATTATACGTAGATCACACCTTCCTGGAAACATTTATTCGTAGAGAAACAATTTCTCTCAGATTTTGAGATATATTCTCACCGGTCATATTAGGAATTATAGTTATTCCTGATATTTTCATCTGCGCAGTATTCTTGCGTTGTGAGCCTATTCTACGTTGCTCCTAGATGTATTTAAAAAAAAAAAAAATATTTTTTTTTTTTTTCCGGGAGGTGTGGTAAGACTGTAAAGTGCAATCTTTACTATCTTGCAATATAATACATTTATATACTTATTATGTTCGCAAATATTTTGTAAACAAAGTATTTCCTTTTTTAAGTGCTTAAGGAGAAGTCATTTTTGAGTTACTTCCCTTGAAAGGAGTTCCGTCATCTTCGATCGGATTCCGCGGACGAATTTAGGCCTACTGCGATTTATTCTTTGCCTGGGTAGGAATAGATTGTTCTTGCTTCAGTATATCTATGGCCTGAATTTATACGTAGTGTTTGTATGAGTAGGACGAGTCTGTCTTATATATGGATATCTTTACATTTCTAAGTCGAACTATGTTGGTTGTCGCTAGAAAAGGTCAAAGGCTATGCAGCGGAAGTATCGCTAGCAGGGGTGTGATTCATGGCTGTCATCCTGTCGGGATGTCGAATTTTGTTGTAGCCGGCCTATCGCCGAAAAAGTGATCTATAAGTAGATGGGGAAAAGTGATAGTCATTTAGACATGTTGTATGTACTTTACCCCAGTGTTTATTCTCTTTTGCCAAGGAATGGCAAAGTTATATTTCGCATAGAAAGGTAAAACCACAATTTATTATGAACTTGGGCTTCGCCATCGTTGTCGATAAGCAGATGCACAGTGGTACTTCTGAAAAGAATATTTATTCAAGGAAGATGACATTCCTATGTATCAGCACTAGATTATATGATATTATTCAATTACCTCTATGATAGAAGCTATGAAGAAATGAGGACATTTAACGAATGACCAATTTTGGTCTGTATCCAATAGTGAGTGGAGCTCACGAGAGAAGCACAGCCATGTTGAAATCCATATACTTTGTATTTATCGAGTGAGAAAAAGGGATGCCTGTACTATCGCTCGATGAACCAAGAGATCACTGCTACATGTGAGAACCCATGTCTGGGATTCCTATATCTTTATGGAAAATATATATATTGAACTTTACGTGAAGGGATATTCGCTAGACGAGGTTAGGTCTAGGAGCCTTCCTATATATTGGTTATGGTCTGACGTGCCCAGTCAGTAAAGCCAGATGATTTACATGATGGAACTCTGAATGCTTATTTACGAATGCTCCATTATGATATTTGCCAAGCATGAATGCTAACTTAAGATGATATTCCTGTGATCAACATTATGCTGTCTATGTCGACATTTGTTCCTGTAACCATACACGTACTGTCCAAGTGTGCGTCTCATTAAATGTTATAAAAAGACCACCGTAGTTCCAGTACTTCTTGAATTCGAACAGTGTGAGTATGAGTGATGTACTACCAACCTGTCAACTCTATCGAATCATTCTACCATTCGCGTTCTGACATTCATATACACACTCATTGTCTACACTCACATTCTTGTCGGAGCCTCATCACGTTCCAGGACAAGATGACCTGTATGACCAAAACTGTGCTGGGTTTAATGAGTTGACAATCGTTACACTTTACTACACCAGTCCCAACATCTACATTTATCAACTGGTGGACATTCACGTCATTTAACAAATAAAGCGTGAGTTAACAACTACTGGCCAGTATGAGTTTAACAGTCCTGAAGAGGACGTTAGCTCATATCTGGAAGACCAATCTTCATACATACTGGTTGGTCCTGAAGAGGACGTTAGCTCATATCTGGAAGACCAATCTTCATACATACTGGTTGGTCCTGAAGAGGACTTTAGCAGTCGTTTCGGCCAGAGCCAAAAATTTTCATTTCCTCTCTTTATTTCATTTCTTTTATTTTGATCGTTGGTAAAGATATCTTCTACGGACAATTAGCAGATGGCAAGAGAACAGATGGGCGACCACAGCTGAGGTTCAAAGATGTGTGCAAGAGAGATATGATGGCACTGGACATGGATCCAGCAACATGGGAGGATGAAGCTGCCGATCGCACTAAGTGGCGATGCTATTTACGGCGCCACCTCAGATTGGGCGAAGAGAGGCTCACACAACAAGCAGAGGAGGGGAGAAAACGTCGAAAGGAGCACCAGGAAAATAAGCAGCTGAGGGCTGTCACCTCAGGGGCGCATTCCCATAGTCAGTTATGACTGAAGGGGCTATTATTATTATTAATAGCATAAGAAAACAGGCCTTGTTACGGAATCTTCAAAGTAAAAGTTATAGAGGGAGATAAAAAATAGAATGTAGAGAACTGGAAATGGACAACAGAATACTGAAAACATAGGGGACAAATTGAACAGATGGTACAGGACTGACGTAACTTGAGTTTACGCGTTGCAAATCTTTCATGTCGCAAGTTATAAAGCGGAGTGAAAGATGTTTTTAAATCGACTATTTTATTTTTGAAAACTAAACTACTGCCCCCAGCCCACAACAAAAAAATCGTATATTTTAATTCTGAAATTCATTATTATTATTATTATTATTCCTTTGACCGCCGACCGACTAAGCAGTCTTCGGCCATAACACCTTGCGGCGTCATTAGGGCAACAAGAAATCGTCCGTTGTTCCGTCACACCTAACGGCGTATATTGGTACAACAGACTTTTAATTGTTGTTTCTGTGATCATTGTGACAAGCAAGCGGTAGATCAATCCGCTGTGCCCCGAACTTGCCCTCATGTGTACTCTACTCCTGTCGCTATAAAACCATTTCGCCATGCCTCCCAGACGCCCGTCCAGCCAAAATCCATTCGGGATCGAAGGTCCTCGAAAAAGGGCAGTCTGGCACAGGCACAGTTCCCACTCACTGCCTCTACTGTGCTGGGAGGACCCGGCATCCGGGACCACACACAGCCTTGAGAGGACAAAGATCGCCTTAAAGGTAATCCATTCATGCGCGTCACTAATTAGATGATGAAATTCATTAGCAATTATTAAAAAGAACCAAAAAAAAAAAAAAAATTTTATTTGTTAAAATCGTTTCCGGAATTAGGATTTGTTAAAATCGTTTGGATTTGTTAAAATCATTCAGATTTCAACTGAGTTTCGATTCTAGTTCGACCTCTTTCACATCCTTAATAGGAAAACTCCGTAGGAAGACTGAAAATTAAGATCCGCATTACATACTTCTTCATCGCACTCATAAATTAAGCTTTCCGAGCATTTTGTCGCTGGCCTGATTCTGCTAACGGACAAGAAAGGCATTCTTCATTGTCTTTGCAGGTATGTGTGATAGGACATTTTTTTAATTTTGGATGATGCTGCGCTTAATGGGCGTAGTTCAGTCCTGTTTTTTAGTTTAGCCAAAACATATGAGTCATGTTTTAATCAGTAGTTAAATCAGTCTTATGTTCGTGCACTCATTCATTGACAAATCTTTATATTTCTGATTTCTGAATAACAAAAAACAAAAAAAAATTACATTCCATCGCATCATATCGTTTTCGCCAATATCCGTCGTTTATCACACTGCACGCGACTTCTAGAATAGAACATGACCAGAAACTGTGGCAGAACGGCGCAAATGTTCTTGTTTGTGGTATAATGTTTTAATGCTACACACTTCTGATGATCAGATTGCCTCCAGTTGTATCGCTCTGTATAGAGTTTCCTATCATAGACGTTTGGCATTCACCTGTCGTATTGTTTCTTACCTGGTAAATAAAAATAAAAAGTACAAGATAGACTGGTTGATCGCGATAGTGCTGCAGAATTGGGAAATAGGGGAGATGTGGCTGACAGACAAGAAAAGTCAAATCTTCAGAGAAACGATCCCTTTGCACCCGGCTATGATTTCACAAAAAGGTGTTCAGAGCCACACATTCTCAAGCAACGCTGACAATGGTTTCCATTGTTAACACCCCAGACAGGCATACCGCTTGTGACCCAGACAATATTATGGCTGAACTGGGAGTTACGCTGGAATGTGGCGTGTGCTTTAAGTGTCTTAGAAACCGCGTTTTTACAGAGCTGCAGGTTGGGGTATGAAACTAAATCATTGTTGGATTCTGTGTGAAATTTCCTTTGTATATTTCGTGACATATTCCATAGCGTTGTTAGGAACTGTTTTTATATAACACGAAGAATAAACTTTCCCATCACACTGGTCATCATGAAGAAACATTAAACAAACAGACAAAACAAAAACTAAAGAAATATTGGAAAACAGCTAATTTAATTAAATATTTGTATTATTTCAGATCGCAGTTTAGCTGCTCTTAAAACAGTGGCGTTAGTTTTCGTGTAAAAATCCCGATGTAGCAGACCAAAGTATATCCTTTCCCCCCGTACTGATTATACCCGGGATTAATTTAGCCTAGGCCACTTTGTACCCCTGATATACCCTTAGGCCAAATATATCCCAAATGGAAAAAAAACATTTACGTCAATGTTTGTCGATTTCGAGTGAAAACTACAATCCGTAACGTAACTTTCACCTGTTTGGTTTCAAAATGGAAATTTCTGGCAGTCAGATTTTAAACAAATTCTATATATTTTTTACTCAGTTTACTAAAACCTACATTGTTGAACGCCTATGCTTCTAGGGGAGCTGAATGGTGATAATGAATGAATAAAAACATTAAAAAAAACACACACACGCACATACACACAATAATAGCAGTGCTGTGTGCATTCATTTCGGAATTTTTTTTTATTTTTAACTTTCAGTTTTTTCCCTTTACAAACAGCTACAATTCACCCGGGTATAGTTTGTGTGGAATGGGGGGGCGGGGTGACCTGCAATGCTACACGGTAACACCGGAAGATGTTGTTTCACAAAATAGTGTTAAAATTGCCCCTTTGGCTTGAATAAATAGAGTGGGGATGACTTGAAAGTGGCCGGTGGACAAGAAAAGCTGTTATTTGTACCATGGGTTCTGTGACCGTGTGTTACCGGGCCCCGAAGAAGAGCAGAGAATAGTGACTTTGCAGCTTACCAGACACAGTCACAGGCGACTAGCTTACCAGGCAGCCAGTAAACACTTATACACACAAGACCACAAGGTTTTCTATGTTTGTACATGCGCCCTGATATAACCAATAAACCTTTGTGTCCAGATTTCATTAATAACACATAAGGAAGGGAAACCCGAGGCCTGTTTGAGATGCGTCCACTATTCTATATATCCATATTTCAAGGGCCTCGATTATTTCTTCTGTTTGTTCATTGTCCGTGTTTCTACGCCATACGGCAATAAAAAGTGTACATAACCCTTATTGACTATCATGTTTAATTTGTAAATTGTTTGCCTAGATGTTAGTGTTTGTCTCATGTTGTTGAATATAGCTCCGACCATTCTCACTCTTCTTGATTCCTGTTTCACGTCTGCTCCTAAGATTTGCAATAAAGATTATGCAGGTGATCCTCCTTACTTATGAAGCCTGCACCAAGAATTCACGTGCTGTTGCAACAGTGCTTTCTGTAGAAATGTGTTGTAGACGATGAGGTTGCCAACCTTATGCACAACCTCAAATTAGTCACCTTGTACGACATGCCCGTCTCAGAAGAGACCCCGATGCCATCACAAGAACAGCTATGCTATGGACCCCTGTAGGAAAACGAAAGAGAGGCCGACCAAAAACAACTTGGCGGAGGACTGTGGAGGCTGAGATGCAAAGAATGAACCAGAGTTAGGGCACTGTACGAAGGATGGCCGCCGACCGAGCAAAGTGGAATCAATTTGTTGTTGCCCTACAAGACGCCACCAGGCGTAATGGCCACTGACTGCTTTGACGGTCGGCGGCTAAGGATCAAAGAAAAGAAGAAAAGACGACATGCCCGTGGGAGCAGCAGTTCTGTTCTGTGTTGAGACCCATGAGAACTACATAGGTCGTGTTCTATTATGCATGTGAATTAGTGCGATTGACAGAAGTGTGGGAAAAGACTCCAGTAATTCAGTATGTGTGTTATTGACACCGAAGTTTCAATACCCAGTAAGAGCCTATAATTGCACTGGTGCTTCAATATTTACATAATACAATGGCTTCAAATCTTTTCAGCTTGTCACGGATTGCCTCCCCTGCTTTGCAGTAGTGGTCCAACAGTGACCAAAACTCAAGAGTATTTAATATTGGCGTACAAGTTTCTACCTGCGCGCAAGACCACTCTTGGCAGAGATGTAGATAGAAGATTAATGACACTTCTACCGTAAGGGAACATTCACAAGATATTCCCAGAAGTCAAGAACAAAAGCTGATTAGGGCTGAGCAATTTGTTAACTTATTATCTGGTCCGTCGCCTTTTGTGAAGAATTTAAGCAATGGTTTAGCCAATTCAAGCCCCCAGTTGGTGTAATCCAACGAAATCCCTCTTATAAGGTATAGCTCTGTTTAGTGTAAATATATGTCTAAGTATATATATATATATATATATATATATATATATATATATATATATATATATATATATATATATATATATATATCTATATATATATATATAATTCTGGCTCATACGTTTGCTTTCATACATATAACTGAATCAACGATTATTGTTTAGTTTTAAAACAACAGGTAACAAATTTAATAGTGAAATAGTCTTTAACAGGTTAAAATAAATATGGAAAGATTAGTGGAATTTTGATAGTTATACAGTTCTCATCATGGAGATGTAGGTGGAAATTTAACTTTATACTTAGTTTAACTGGAATTGTCCTTTTTTGCTGGTGCCTTTTAGTTAGCACTTAGCTTGTATGAGTGAGTCCTGCAGCTGTGGTCCATCAATTCTGTGATGACGAAAGCCTTCTCTACACTCTCTTCCACTGTAGGCGTTATGGTGGATGATTTTCTCTCACACTAGCTGCGTTAGGCCCACAAATCGTCTGATGGCTTGTAACCACGAACTTTAGACAAATTGAAAGAAACAAATGCCTGCTGAGTATATTTGGTCACCACAAACTAACAAGCCCATTGTCATGCGCTCCACCCACCAATGTTAACCTCTCAGAAGAATTAAATTCCCGAGCACACAGTGTAACTCAGGGAATATGATGAAAATTCACCCATATCCTTCTGGGTGTTAACTAGGAAACCTGCGCAGATTTAGAATGGACCCGAGCAATTTCGGTGTATATGCTCTCGAATCAATTTCGTCTGAGAAATTCCTCTTATGACGGGTGAAACACTTGGTCTGGAAATTTATTTCTATTATGACTGATGATACAATTCCTAGGTTTCCAGTCTTGTATTATAAAGTCCTGGTCCCTGAAGTTTTTACAGTCTATGTATTTAAATATGCGGGTTTACTCTTAAGGTTTCAGAGTTGCCCAAATACTGTCGATCTGTCACATTTGATATAGGAATTCTAGGTCCGATCCTTCTCTTTCTGGCTGTTGGAAGTTGCTCAGTTGAAGTTGCGAAGCTGTCTGTTCTGTGTTACTGAGTTCACTAGATTATATCTCTCATTCTCAGTTCAATTCACAGATGGTGTTTCCGCCGAATGTTCCATTAAAATTCATTGTATATTCCGGCTCTCACTTCAAACCAATCAAATCTCTCTAGCACTGTTTTGGGTGGGGAAGTTTTAATTCAAAATATCCCCTCGCGTGTTTTAATATTAAATTTAAAATTCCACGCGTGACCTCTTTATGATAAGACGTAATATTGTTCCGGCTGCACCCGTCTGCCTCCCACAATATTGTGACCATGTTTTCCTGGCGTAATGTCTTCCGCCCCACTGTCTACCCCCACAGATTATCCAATTATCGCCTTTATCTGCGTGCCTCCGCCAGACAGATGTCTGGTCAGACAATGTTGTCTTCTTTCCTTGTACGCACAAGACAAGCTTGTGTCAACATGATCAGCAGCTTTTCACTGGGGTCGAATGTTGGACCAATACGTTTCCAAAGGTGGTCAGACAGATTCAAAGAGATAAGCGGGTGACCGGTCTGATGACTGGGTATTGTTACGATAATTCTACAGTTCACTTGGCGGAACGTAAATACGTCTGAGGAGTGGTAAACAAGATAAAGACAGTCCTATAGCAAATACTTCCGTAGGGGAGTGGAGTGTTAGAGACTTTCCCCTACTTGATTCAGCATAGAGAGAAAAATAAATGGTGCATAAAATATGCCACATAACAATGAATGAAAGGGCTCAAATTATGCTAATTAAAAGCGATGAGTGAGAGGAAGAGAAAAGTGATACTGACGGAGTGGACGTGAGATCGCACACCTGTTATGAGTAAAGTTCATAACATGTATGTCGATATCAATACAGTTCGACATGTAGTTTATTTGTTTACGTACAGTGGCCTTGGTTACAGGAAGTGACGTCATTACTTTTGGTGGCCAAATTGCAGACGCCAAAGTTGCCGTCTGGTGAGCTCAGCGTTCCTTTGATAAGTGATTCGCTGTGTGTCTTTTCAAGGTGTTGGACATATGTGTTCTCGGTTCCTGAGTGTTAGAAGATTTCTTGGTCATATTCCTATGTATTCCATCTCTGGATCATCCATACACCTCAGTGCGATGATACCAGTAATTATATAAGAGGAATGATGTTTGACCTGATGAACGTGAGTTGAATTATAATAAAATTGTATGGAAACGTCCTCGACGTTGTTCCAGTTACAAGACTGTACCGAGACTGTCTAGTTGATGCCATAACCTAATGAGCATATCATCTATGATTTATTTGGAGCTACGAGATGTATAATAAATGTGTAATTGAATCGTCCAATCTGGCCTTTGGAATATCATTTATGTTGAAGTTTACAACTTTGGACGGGGACTGAAAAGGACATACCCCTATCGGCACTTGACTTGAAGCAGTGTCCGACTCATTATATGATTGGCTTGGTGTCTATATAAGAAGTGCCTAGGCGGCAAACGGGCCTATTTTGCAAAAGCCGCCCAGACGAGAGAGAAACGAAGTTAGACACCAGAGTGTAGGCTAGATGCCTTGAGCACGTGAGTTAATTTAATTTAGCATTCGTGTTCTATAAGTCTGAAATTATATTCAGCACGAGTCTGTTTTAATGTTTAGTGAGTTAAATAGATAGATAGTTGTGAAAGTTTAAGAGCGATTATTTCATTTATCAGAAAGGCAAATATGGTATGAAGCTATTTCACGTGAATTTAGATAATATCAATCCTGGTAGCAAAAATATCAAGATGGCAGCCGGGAGGCCACGTGGTGATGACTTTAGTTCTAGTTGTTAAGTCAAGAGTAATTTTATCTTATTCTTTGATATTGTAATTAAGTGTATTTCACGATTATTGATATTTCTACTGTATATCTTTAGTGGGTTACTTTGAGTGAGGTGAGGATATGTATTTAGATTTCGGGAGAGCGCGAGGCCACTCCTTTGTTGAGACATGTGTTTCTCTGGTTGCTCCCGGCGGAGCATGGAAACACCAATGCAGCTGGTGTCTATTACAGGCCCACAAGAAGCATTTCTCTGCTATTACGAGGGTTGTTTCTGTAACAATGTGTTTCATGTTATGAGTTCCCAATCTCATCAGGGGTCATATACGACACGCTTATTGCCAGGCGCACCAGTCGTCATTTACGACATGTTCAGAATGCAGGAATGAATATTGAGATGGAGCAGTTGCGGGGTGGTGGTTTATTCTCATTATGGAGAGTATTTGTTGTACAGATAGTTGAATATTATTTTATGTCCATTTTATTATTATTTAATTATGGTTATGTGTAGAATGGTTTGTGAGAGCACGTGGGCTCACTTGGAGATATATATTTCTCTTCTCCACTCCTGAGGGAGCATGGGGCCACCAGTGTGGTTTGCCTCTGCATGAAGTATTCATATGCTCGTGCAGTAGGGGTTTCGGTAGCAATCTGTGTTACATGGTGAGATTGCCAGCCCCATGCACAACACCATACTAGTCTCATTGGACGACACGCATGAGTGTGTGCGTGTGTGATAGTTGAGGAGGTCAGGTGGCGTGGAAGGACTGTTTGGCAGGTGAGAGTATCGTTATTCAACTATGATTTTAACTAGCCCGTGCTTTGTTTGCGTTTCAGGATTATTAGGAACTGAGCACTAGCTGGGTGTTTGTTTGTTTGGTGTTTTGTTTGCTGGTTTATTTGTTTAATGTTTGCTTTGTGTACTTGTAGTCACTGACAGGGTTGTAGAAATAAATACAGCCCCTGCCTCAGAATCAAGAGTTTTTATTGTTGTTTGGGTCGGTGCGAGTGTGAAAAGAGAGTGAGCACGAATCACAATATCATCATCATCATCAATCTCGCCCACCCTATCACAATTGGCGTCGTCGACAGGATAGGCAGACAGTGACTCCGAGCAAACAGCAAACGAGCAAATATAATATTGTAAACACCCAGCAGTGCGGTCTAGCAGCAAGATGGCTTCGATCAATGCGCCTGTGAAGATAGTACACGTGGAGGTGCCAGAGGTAAGGCTATTTGATGGAAAGGCAAATCCCACTTGGCAAGAGTTTGTGGAAGATGTAGAGGCCTTGTGGAAGATGGCGCCCTTTTGCGCAGAAGTCAAGGTAGATGTGATCTGGAACAACGTTACACCATGGGTCTCTAGGGAATTATGGATACGTGGCGGAGCCAAGGCCAGCCCTGAGCAGTTACTTAAGATAGTAGAGGAAGCCTACAGCGAGCAACCACCAGTCAGTGAGATGTCCAGGAATTTCCAGGCCGGGAGTCAGGGGCCTAGGGAATGTTCTGTTTTCTTGGGAGGCAAAAAGCCAGAGACACTGGTGCAGATAGCAAGTGCAGAAGCCCACAGTGAAGGGGAGGCACTCAAGGCAGAATTATCTCTCCTAAAGGCCTAGCTAGCACAGATGTCACAGGCCAGTTCGCCAGCACAAGAGGAGGTGCAGAGAAAGAGAGCACCATGCCAACCGCGGGAATAGCCAACGCAAGTCGAGGAGGTGTGTCCGCAGGAACCGCAACTAGCCCTGCTTGTATGTGAGAGTCAGGCTGTTGTCAAGGAAAGCTGTGAGCTGACAGCACCAACAAACGCAGCTGCACCGACAAGGCGAAAAGGGGTTTGCAAGTGGTATAGTGTCCACAGGGGATGGGGGTTCATCACGCCAGATGATGGAGGTATTGATGTATTCGTACATCAGACCAAGATCTTCAGAAAGGGATTCCGGAGTCTGGCGAGGAATGAACGAGTAGAGTTTGACAGCAAACCATCGGTCCAGGGCATGGCACAGATGTCACAGGCCAGTTCGCCAGCACAAGAGGAGGTGCAGAGAAAGAGAGCACCATGCCAACCGCGGGAACAGCCAACGCAAGTCGAGGAGTTGTGTCCGCAGGAACCACAACTAGCCCTGCTTGTATGTGAGAGTCAGGCTGTTGTCAAGGAAAGCTGTGAGCTGACAGCACCAACAAACGCAGCTGCACCGACAAGGCGAAAAGGGGTTTGCAAGTGGTATAGTGTCCACAGGGGATGGGGGTTCATCACGCCAGATGATGGAGGTATTGATGTATTCGTACATCAGACCAAGATCTTCAGAAAGGGATTCCGGAGTCTGGCGAGGAATGAACGAGTAGAGTTTGACAGCAAACCATCGGTCCAGGGCATGGAAGCAATTTATGTATGCGGCAGTGGCGGTCAAGAGTGTAAAGGTAGTAGGAGGCGACCCATGGCACAGAGAAAGCCTACCATGTTGAGGTGCTATAATTGTGGTGAGTTCTCAGGCCACATGGCAGCCAAATGCCCTCAAGGCCCTCTTCCCAAACGCTGTTTTAGATGCAAGTCAACTGAACATTTGATAGCCGCCTGTCCCTCAAGGAGCTCTTTCCCGAGACGTACTGCCACAACCAGGTTGCCTTTAGGGTGCAAGCCAAGAGGTGGCCATGTCAACTGTCACACTAAGGGCGCCGAGAAAATTGGCCGTCGTCTAGGGGAGGAAACCCGTCCTAAGCAGATAGGAGGGAGTGCAAATCAAGGTTCAGCAGAGGAGACTCATCAAAAGCAGATTGTGGGGAACATAAGCCACCGTCCACACAAAATGAGTGGAAAACACGTCAAGAGCGATCTCCCTACAAAGTCGACAGCTGCATGCACTGACAGGCAGATGTCACGGGCAGGCAACGACGCGGCACCGGTAAGCGAGTCTTCAAGACCACAGCGGCTGACAGCCCGACAACGTACAACTGGGGACATGACGACCAAGAGAGTCCCCAGCCGGGTTGTACCGAATACAGAATCTGAGCCCAAAACATCGCCGCTGAGAAATAATCAGGCGCAGCACCAACGATCTGGGAGATTACAATTGAAGCGCCAGAGGTAGTGATGTTGTCGATACGACAACAAAATCAGGAGGGAGATATGTGATGGGGCCGGAAAGACACCCGGCTTCCCCCTTCACGTGGGGCCGGAAAGACACCCGGCTTCCCCCTTCACGTAAAGATGCCCCGGCTTCCCCTTCACGTAAAGGCATATTTATCGCCCAGATATTTTCGATGTGCGCGCAACCCACGTGACTGTCAGCCCACGTGACGGCGCGAGCAAGCATTGCTGAGATGTGAAAAGTCTTCAAGAAAATATATTACTTAGGCCATAATAAAGCCTAAAAATAGTTGTGGTGTAGAGTTGTGTGTTATAATTGATAGTTATGGGCCATACTTGTGTGGTTTAGTGCCTAATAGAGCAAATATCGCGAGTGTCATTTAAGTGGCTAAATTAATACGCCTAGCGCGCAGTAAGTTGAGTGATTGGCTTGGTGTCTATATAAGAAGTGCCTAGGCGGCGAACGGGCCTATTTTGCAAAAGCCGCCCAGACGAGAGAGAAACGAAGTTAGACACCAGAGTGTAGGCTAGATGCCTTGAGCACGTGAGTTAATTTAATTTAGCATTCGTGTTCTATAAGTCTGAAATTATATTCAGCACGAGTCTGTTTTAATGTTTAGTGAGTTAAATAGATAGATAGATGTGAAAGTTTAAGAGCGATTATTTCATTTATCAGAAAGGCAAATATGATATGAAGCTATTTCACGTGAATTTAGATAATATCAACCTGTTAGCAAAAATATCAAGATGGCAGCCGGGAAGCCACGTGGTGATGACGTTAGTTCTAGTTGTTAAGTCAAGAGTAATTTTATCTTATTCTTTGATATTGTAATTAAGTGTATTTCACGATTATTGATATTTCTACTGTATATCTTTAGTGGGTTACTTTGAGTGAGGTGAGGATATGTATTTAGATTTCGGGAGAGCGCGAGGCCACTCCTTTGTTGAGACACGTGTTTCTCTGGTTGCTCCTGGCGGAGCATGGAAATATCAATGCAGCTGGTGTCCATTACAGGCCCACAAGAAGCATTTCTCTGCTATTACGAGGGTTGTTTCTGTAACAATGTGTTTCATGTGATGAGTTCCCAATCTCATCAGGGGTCATATACGACACGCTTGTTGCCAGGCGCACCAGTCGTAATTTACGACATGTTCAGAATGCAGGAATGAATATTGAGATGGAGCAGTTGCGGGGTGGTGGTTTATTCTCATTATTGAGAGTATTTGTTGTACAGATAGTTGAATATTATTTTATGTCCATTTTATTATTATTTAATTATGGTTATGTGTAGAATGGTTTGTGAGAGCACGTGGGCTCACTTGGAGATATATATTTCTCTTCTCCGCTCCTGAGGGAGCATGGGGCCACCAGTGTGGTTTGCCTCTGCATGAAGTATTCATATGCTCGTGCAGTTGTGGTTTCGGTAGCAATCTGTGTTACATGGTGAGATTGCCAGCCCCATGCACAACACCATACTAGTCTCATTGGATGACATGCATGAGTGTGTGCGTGTGTGATAATTGAGGGTGTCAGGTGGCGTGGAAGGACTGTTTGGCAGGTGAGAGTATCGTTATTCAACTATGATTTTAACTAGCCCGTGCTTTGTTTGCGTTTCAGGATTATTAGGAACTGAGCACTAGCTGGGTGTTTGTTTGTTTGGTGTTTTGTTTGCTGGTTTATTTGTTTAATGTTTGCTTTGTGTACTTGTAGTCACTGACAGGGTTGTAGAAATAAATACAGCCCCTGCCTCAGAATCAAGAGTTTTTATTGTTGTTCGGGTCGGTGCGAGTGTGAAAAGAGAGTGAGCACGAATCACAATATCATCATCATCATCAATCTCGCCCACCCTATCACATAAAGAACTACTAGCCCAAAGAAATACGTACCGTAACAACACCCGTATCTTCACACAGCTCCAGGGATGTCAGTGCACTCGTATACTTTGCCTCTTCACGTCTCATTATCTAGATCTGGTTCTCAATCTTTTTTGGCTCATGGCCCTCCTTCTGAGCCTCATTTACCTCTGTTGTTCTTCCCCCCCCCCCCCCCGTAGTCGCTGTTAGCTGGAAAAAGGTACTTTACCATGTTACTGTGGTCCCCTAGTATATGGCATGACCCCTGGGGTGGGGGGGGGGGGAAGCACGTGGCTCATGTTGAGAACCACTGATTTAGATGATGACAAACGTACGGGAAGTACTCGTTCCTGTCCACACACGTATTACGTGTATTTTGGTAGCATGTTTCTTTCATACATTCATTAATACATTTATGCGTGTATACACACACCAACATACTAACAGGCGTAGGAATTTGCGTACATATGTAGGAACATACATGCATACACACTTACGTACATACATTCATAATAATGTATGCGTGTATATTAGATTCATGTTACCATGATAAGAGAGACAGACACTCAGGCAGACAGACAATGAGACATTCAGGCAGACAGACAGGTCGACAGGCAGACGTAATATACTGAGGCAGACAGACACTGAGACAAGCGGGCAGACAGACAGATTGTATATTAGACACCTGTTACCCCCCCCCCCCCCACCCCACCCCCCAAGACATTATTAAGTATAGTATAATCCAGAGAGTGTCAAAAGCAACCAGTTAGGCTACCATACATGGTTGTCATCGGAGTTGAGAAGACATGAAGCCCAGCGTATTATGTAAATATAGATTTAATAGCGGAATTATAGGATCTTCCCGGATATGAAAGCTTCGATGTAAATAACGTCCTTTAGAATTACTTGAGACGTTTCCCACGCTGTTATCAATGGTAATAATTCTCATGTCTGGAATGTTGTATTTTTAGTAACATGTCAATATATGTCTGCGTATTTTATGGAGTATAAAGAGCCTGGAAGGTATTTTTGTGTGATGTTTGTGGGTGTGTGTGCATATGGATATATGTGTTTGTATGTGCATTTATGTTTGTATATGTGCGTAGGCCTATGCATGCGGATGGAAGTATGTGCCTACGTGTGCATGTGGGCGTGTTGAAGTACGTGTGTATGTATGCATGTGTGTGTGTTTGTATGCGTGTACGCCTGTGATGAACCTGCATGTTGGTATAGGTATGTGTGTTAATGTATGGATACATACTGTCGTAACTTTTCAAAGATAGGTATGAGATATTTATGGTCCTGCCGAGCAGAGGTGACAGTGGGAACTATGTGAGGGTAAGGTGTAAGAAATAGTTTTTCTCACGAGAGTGATAGTGTAAGAGGAAGATCAGTCTCTGGAGTGAGGAATTTCTCTAGTCCAGCCTATCTTTACGACTATAGTTTAATCAGACGTACTTTCTCTCCCTGTACAAAATACAAGTTACACTACACCCACATACACACCATTCTGTGACAAATGTTCACAACGTGAAAACAAACTATGGATAACATATGTGGGTAGGGGTTGACCAACACAATAACTTAAGGTTTATTAAATTTATTATCACTAGAAATTCACAACATCAAGGATATACATTAATAAAGCATGGTTTACAGACAAATAATTTAACCCAATAGGTACTCCCCTCTTGTAAAGGAAAAGCAAAGAAGATCCCAATAGAGGTTAATTAACCCAGAAGATCAAAATTTAACAATAAGGTATGGAATAGTCAGTAAGGGAAAAGAACACGTTCCTATTACTATCCCGTAGATACTCAGGTTAGTGAGAAAAAAAAGAAGATTTGTATGATGGTGGTAACAAAAGAAAAATATGTTTCTCTCTTTCTGTTCATTCATCCATTCATATTGTGGCCACACTCATATTCGCTTACCCAATAGTTGTCGCAGGTATTCATGGGAAACAAACATTAACAAGTACTATTGCCTACAGTGTCAGATTATTTGTCAAATCCGGCCCCAGACTATCCGTGGTGCTGACTGCTTAAAAGGTAGTCGCCGAAGTTGATGCATAAATGGGTTTCCTGGATAATTCCTGTATCTCTGCGTTTTGTTGGTTGGAATAAGTATTACTCGTGATGGTCACCGTCGTAGACAGAAAAAAATATATGGTTCCGGTGTTGTCTAGTCTCTGGTTGCTGAGACATTCTATTACGTTATGAAAGTGTTAATGATAATAATTATCGGCTGTTCTCTGAGGTGATGGCCGAGTCTGGACAGTGAGTTCTCTTGAGTATAATCCCCGTGGATAAACTACTGTCATATGTCAGACAATTATATATATTTTGCCACAGCTTGCTGATGAGATTGATATAAATAAAACTCTGGTAATGTTCCAATCCAGTTAATATTACAATTATTGTTTCTAGTTTGGTCTCTCTCATGAATGAAGAAAATGGACCGCACAGGTCACAACACGAAGACTCAGCAATATTATAATATCTCTGGATGCTTATAAGATTATAAGACTATAAGACCAAAAGACCATACCTTCGCTGGGTTTGATCAGCCTAGATGTAGGAAAAAATACAAATATTTTTACCACAATATAAATATCTTATCATAATCCGCGTGAAGGTAAGACCTCTTAACCACTCCGTTATTAAATTAGATTAGAAACCGCAAGTGTCTATCTTATCTTATCGCTTTTAACACGTGATATAAACACTAGTCATTTATAAAATTACACTTAATGAATAGAAGTGAATTGTATTCCGTCAATTATCAAACACCTAGCGTCTATTTAGTTAATTAAACCATCTGGAATAAAATAGCTATGCGTTATTTACTACATCAATTTTAGCGCCTAGAAATCTCAGTGAATTATACTGATAACTTAACACAAGAAATCACGCAATAAACTTAACACAAGAAATCAAGCAAATTCTAATATATATATATATATATATATATATATATATATATATATATATATATATATATATATATATATATATATATATATATATATATATTACCACAAAACAGAAAAATTAAACTATCTCCACGAATCTAGTAATCCACTTTGTACTATGGCTCTTATGATAACGAGCTAGATATTTCAAAAATTTCCTGAAGCGACTAATAACTGATTTTGAGGAGAAGGAATATATATACAGAAATAGCGTTGATTCGCTGGAGGATGGCGAAAATCACGCCTCGGGCAAATCAGCGGGTATTCTTCCAAGATAAAGGATTTCTCCGTTCGCTCTGTTAACCGGTGTTAATCAACAACAAAGGTTTCGGATCTCGACGATTCCCGGGCGTGTAGGGAGCTTCAAAGCAGTTCTTCCTTCCACGTGTTTTTGGGACCGCGCGCTGTCAGTTGTCTTAATTTTGACAGCTCTGCTTTCATCGAGCTTTCAGGCAAACGTACTTGGCCCGCCCCCTTTAGAAGGAATGACAGTTATAGATCTGAATAGCCGCTCGTCAGCGCGTAAAACAAGACAAATAGGCGTGGGTAAAACTATGAGTTAGACAGATAGCGAGAAAGGCATGGCTTATGCGTAACAAACGTGCATACTAATGAGGAAAGCGAGTTGGAACGCCAGGTGGAAAACGAAATGAGGGGCGACGGTGGGAGGCAAGCGGACGGATCCATGTAGTCTATATACATAACCTGTCACACATACATACGCATACACCGTGAGGGGTTTCTGAAGACACAAAGAAGCAGTAAGGCCATTACTGTCATCAGGCATGATGCAACAGGCAACTAAGATGAGCTTATGCATGAGGCTAGCAACCTGACCGTGTCAAACAAAATGACAGTTGCAGGAGCACAGAAAAAGTTTTGGCGCAGTTTTGGCTTAATGCTCTTAACAACTGAAAAAAAACCATAGGTAATAAACGAAGATTTACTGTATATTTTTAGAGTTATCGAAATGTACACACGAATATATATATATATATATATATATATATATATATATATATATATATATATATATATATATATATATATATATATATATATATATATATATATATATATATATATATATATATATATGAGCGTATGATAGATTTCCACCATTTATTAATGAATTTCCACCATTTATTTATTTATTGCAAATACACCATGAGAATTTTAACTATCCAGAATCATCGCGGGAGCTACCGAGATCGTGTTCTGTCGTCGATACCTGTAGCAAATGAAATGAACAAATACAAATGCAGAAGGAGAGGTAGGGGACGAAAGAGGAGAGAGAGAAAAAGAAGGGCAGGAAAGTGAAAGTTCAGAAAGAAAGCAGATCGTATCCCGATGAAATATGTGCGTAAAGGAATTGTCGAATTCCCAATCAACGTGCATTCATTATACAAACAATCATCTACAATTTCGATATTCTCATGATCCAGGAGACAAATTTAAAAGCCAATAGTGTTTTCAACTGCCAAGGCTACATATGTTACCCCAGTCCATGTGGGCATGGTAGACGAGGGCAAGCTATATATGTAAAACATGAGCTACCTCATACGTAGCTGAATACAAGTTCCTAAACTAGTGAGGATATGGAATTGCAGGGGATTGCTGTGAATATAGGCGCTCAGGAGTGGAGTGTCTACAATTTATATGCCCATGTCGACCATCTTACGGAAGGAAGTAGTTGGAATTTTCTGGCTGAATTGTCTGAAGATTCTAACATAAGGTATTTAATTGCTGGCGAATTCAGTGCTAAATCCAAGGAGTGGAGGAACATCACTGAAAATAGGCAGGGTATAGCTTTGAGCCAGGCATTACTTAACATGAACCTTACCATCTTGAATGATGGACGCCCAACTAGACTGGCAACTAAACCTGGGGATACAAATGGTGTCATAGATCTGGCATTCATCTCTTGTGCTGCCACCACCATGGCACGCTGGGATGTATTAGGTGCACAGGAAAGTGATCACCTACCTTGCGTCATATTCATCGCAAAAGGTGGGACCAATAGACACAGGAAACCTAAACAAACCTTCAAGTATCCTACAGGCCCACTCGACTGTAACAACCCTTTACACACATTGTGTCAAAATTCCAAACAAAAGACAGTGAGAACACCTTTCACCCAACCTCCTTGGTGGAATAAGACAGCGGAGGAAGCATGGATAGAAAAGGAAAGAGCAACAAAGGAATGGCACAAAACAGAAGAATGATGAATGAGGGAGAAGTTGAAGAGATGAAGGAGAAAAAGCAAAGAACCGTTAATAGATTCAAGAGTTTGGCAAGGCAGGCCAAGGATAAAGTGTAGGAGGACTTTGTGACACAGGTGGGCACGGAAAAAAACCCTACATAAATTCCGGTCCTCACATCGAAGAATGAATAGGAAAAGTGCAAGCCAACCTACCCCAAAATAGCAAAAGCTCTACAGGACTAAACCTGAAGACGGAGGAAGAGAAGGGAAGAGCATTATTCAGTCGATATGTGGAGCAAACGGATAGAAGTGACAAATATGCCCGCCTGAAAATAAAGGACAGTGACCTGGAAAATGCCCTAATGGGCCAGATTTACTTCGATCTCTTTTCTGAAAAGGACGTGGTATACACATTGAGAACCAGCAGAAACACTGCTCCGGGTACAATACCATCACATTAAACAGTTCGACTATACAGCCATTATAAATATGGTGAGCGATCTCAACACCAGCATACAGAATGCTGAGGTGCCGGAACACTGGCTACACAGTTACCTTCGGCCACTACCTAAACCTCGCAAAGACCCCACACTGCTCTGCAGCTATCGAATTATCACAATGCAGAATGTCTATGGTAAATTACTTGAAAAGATAGTTGCAAGACAAGTAATGGGCCACCTCGAAAATGCACACATCCTTCCTGATACCCTGGGTAGCTATAGGCCTATGAAAACAACATTGGGTAACACTGGGACGTTTGCGTACGATGTGAATGAGGGATTCCAGGGCAAAAGAGAAACGGTGGCTGTCGCAACTGTCCTAGAGGATGCTTATAACAGTGTGGACTTTGCAACCCTAATAGACTGTATAATGGAATGTTTTGTAAACCCTTAGATAACAAGGTGGATAGCAGCTCCCTTAATGGAGAGATCAGGTGCATTTCGATTGGGAACTTGGACACCAGAACCAATGCGCATTTGCCCGGGACTACCCCAGGGTTCTCCACTATCACCAGTGCTGTTAAACTGTTGCACAAGTACGAGTAGCAACCTTTCAACCAACAGGACTGGGACAAACATTAACTTTCTCAGATGACATTGTGGTGAGTTGGGACTTAAATATAGTATAAAGTACTGAGTGTACTGACTGAGATCAGCTGTGAAGGTATCTGATGTTAATAGGTTTGGTGTGTAATTCAGATGACCTTACTTGCTGCCACATTTATATCTCAATCAAACTAATTCTTAATCAATATGAATGTTGGCTTCGTTAAGTGTCTAGGGTAATGCAAAAGTAAGTGTGTGGAATAACCTCAATACAAAACATATACCAACCAATATTTACTTCTAAGATAAAATCAACTAACTCCAGCGGTTAAGTTTTATAATGAAAAATTTTCTGTTAACCTTTATTGGTCCTGAGCCTAAATGTTCTTTTGGCCAGGACTTTAGTCATTGATAATCAGTTTGATGGAATCATATATATTTACAAATATGTATATGCAATTATTTACAAGCAATAGACCATGTGTCCATAATACATGAAATCAATCTTCAACTGGGTATTTTTTTTTTCTATCTAATTACTTGTTCCTTGAAGCTGGTAAGGGATATACATCATTCCAATTGTTCTCTTTATCACTCTTATGGACTCTGTTGTACTGTTTTTAGTTTTGGAGGAAAAGTTTATTCACTTGAGGAGATTGTCCTAGAAAATATGCAGTAATGATAAGTTGCTCCAGGCCAGATATATAACTTATCTGTGCCTGGGATTCATAATGATTGCAGTCTATTTGGCCACACGCTTCAGGTCCTCTGGTCTACAATCTCTCTCTTAACAGCTGTTGTCAGAGATGACTTGATCTAGTGCTGAATATTTCTGACAGCATCAGCCAAGTACCAGCAGGAAACCCCTGTCAAAGCAAGTATGATCCTGTCTTAATATCAAACTAATTTCTCCAATTTTACCTGTAAACATGCATGTAATAAAAAGAACATGGTCAGCTCTTTCTGACAACTAAGCTTCTCCACTTTCATGTGATGGAACCAATAGTACCAGTTTTCTTTTTCATTTTTCCCTTAAGGAGACAACATCTCTGTCATTCCAGCCATACTTTACCATGCAATAAGATAGGTGTAATGTTTCAGCACGATCATCATATATATATATATATATATATATATATATATATATATATATATATATATATATATAATATATATATATATATATATATATATATATATATATATTGATAGTTCTCACTTTCTCAAATGGTCCATGGTATAATATATCAACAACTAGGCCATGCCCAAGCCTGCCATGGAACCATTTAGTTACAACCTTTTGTCATGGTCTTTTCTTATACACAACCAATTTTTCAAATTAAAAAAAAATCAATAAAATCAATCTTACCACATAGAAAGGAAATAACACAGGTTACGACGAATAAGGCACTAGATAATGGCACATATCTAGATCTGCCCACTGTTTCAGACTGCTTTCGGTCGATATAATTTATAAACCACAGCACAGGTCTGCCATCGCTCCTGCTCTCATGAAAATCTTTTGAAACTGGCAACGAGCAGCGTACTATTTCGTTCAATTCAAATGCTTCGACCAATCGCTCAGAGCCTAACTATATTTTGAATGAATTTAAAAAAAAAATGTATCCCATTTACTACGCGTTACTATCAACAACTAGATTCGTATCTATAGTTTAGCCAATCACACCTCGGCTTGCTTTAAATTCTAGCCAATCTTTTACTCCGTACTATTTCAGCTTTCGTTCCTCTACGTGTTTTCAAACAACATCATGCCATTTTATCACTGTCGATTTGAAAAAAAGCTAGTGCTTGTGGCCTTACACGCGTGATGGTAGTAATTGTATATCGCGAGACTGTGGTAGTATTGCCTGCGTTCCGGCTTTCAGCCCCTCCCTTTTCTTTCTATCCTTAGTCCATCTGTCTTTCGTTTTTGGTAACATAGGGTATAAAATGACATGAATGGAATTTTAAATCTAGGTCATCTTGCGTATCTAAAGGTTTTTCTTAGAAATGGAGTACACATTTTATTGTGTTGGGGAAACGCGTGTATGCTGCAGAAGGCTTTTACTATCAACGTGAAACGTTACAATTTGCAGACGAAGGAGAAAACAAGGGGATTTCGAGTACAGTCATTGTGACAGCACTGTTCTTTACCATTCTTCTTTCCTTTTATTGAATTTATTTGTTAGGCTTTACACTTATTTTTTAATTTATATATGTGGATTAGAATTTCTCACGACAAATCCTCCCCACTTAAAACAGACGTTATATGTCAGTCTATAATTCTATATACACATAGAGAAATTTATTAGTTTTCCTGGAGTTTAGGGTGATTCTCATCACACGGATGGCGGCTTAAAAAATCCGCTCCCAGATTTGTTTTTCCACTTATATACTCTATGCTAAACTCAAATGGCTGCATCAATAAAGACCAACGGAGTAATCTAGAATTCTCATGTCTAGCCTGTGCGAGAAACGACAAAGGTTTGTGATCCGTTTGCAACTTAAATGCCTTCCCATACAGATAAATATTGAATTTCTTTATCGCCCATATTACTGCAAGACATTCTTTTTCGCTAGTTGAGTAATTGGTTTCAGCTTTATTCAACTTTCTGCTAGCATATGCCACTGGGCCTAATTCCCCATCCAATGCATCTGATTTCTGTAGCAGAGTTGCACCTAACCCAATATTACTGGCATCCGTCCTTACTATGAATTCTTGACTTAAGTCAGGTAATTTCAAAATAGGTTTACTTGTGAGCTTTTCCTTCAATTCCTGGTAAGCCATTTCACATTGTGGTGTCCATGTAATTCGATCTGGATTTCCCTTACGTGTCAAATCAGTTAACGGTGCACATATGGAATTAAAGTTTTTGATATACTTCTGGTAGAAACCACATAATGAGACAAAGGATCTCACGTCTTTCTTGGTTTGTGGTCTCGGGGCTTTCTTTAGTTTCTCTAAATTCTTTGGGTCAGGGGTCATGTTTCCCTGATAAACTGTGTGTCCCAAGAATTCCAATTCTTTACATCCAACGCAACATTTGGTTGGTCGGGCTGTTAAATTCGCTTCTCTAAGTCGATTAAACAGCATGTTCAGAGAGTCAATGTGTTCCTCAAATGTTTCTGTTGCTATAAGGATATCATCCATAAAATTTGTAATGCATGGATTATTCAGAGGGTCCAATAATTTTCTCATCATTCTAGAGAAGACACTAGGTGCATTCTTCAATCCAAATGGCAATCTGTTAAACTCATAGTGTCCCTCTGAGGTACTAAAAGCTAGGTATGGTCTAACCTCAGGCTTTACTGGAATCTGATAGTATCCTTTACTCAGATCCACTTTTGAGAAATATTTAGCTTTATTTAGCCTGGCAAACAACTGATTTGTATCCGGCAATGGATCCACCTGTCCTTCTGTAATAGCATTCAGTCTCCTGTAATCTATACAGAGTCTATGTTCTCCAGAGGGTTTCCTTAAAGAGTACAACACCGGAACTATACGAAGATTCACTGCGTGAAATAATTCCTTCCTTCAACAAATAGTCTATCTCTTCCTTCAAAGCTTTCTCCTTAGCAAAAGGAATCGAATAGGGTTTCATACAGACAGGTGTGGGGTCTATCAGCTTCATATCATATTCCAATAAGTTTGTATGCCCCGGTCGGTCTGTTAACACCTCTGTATGATTATCTAGAACCTGTTGCACTCTCTCTTTCTGAGTTTTCGTTAAATGTGTACTGATTTTCACCTGTGCCGCTGTCTCACAGGGGTGTAATGGATATTCAAATGATGAAAGTGGTTCCTTTTTCATCTCCATGGCAATGGACAAGGTCAACAAGTGTGTCTCTTCCTGATGTTCTCTTTCCAAATATTTCTTCAGGAGATTCACATGATAGATTTTTTCTTTCCCCTTCTTATCTATCTTATAATTTGTTCTAGACACATTCTCTAGAACTGTATATGGACCTTGCCATCCAATTTGTAACTTATTCTGACTACCGGGGAGAAGAAGCAGTACCTTCTCTCCCACAGCCAAATCTCTGTCTTTAGCTGTCATGTTATAATAGGCAGCATGTTTCTTCCTGGCTTGTTTCAAATTTTCATTGGCAAGTTTCCAGCCAGTTTTTAAACGAGTGGTCAGCTCATTCACATATTGGTATGAGGATGTAATATTTTCCTCTGCCTTTTCATCAGTCCACGTTCTTAACAGCGTTACATATGGACCTTTAATTTTGTGGACCTATTTGTCCATGCACCGGTTTGGTCTCTTCCACTCGAAGCGCTATAGTGATGATTTTTCTTCCCAGAATTATCATTCACAAAACGACCGCTACCAATTCTTCTTTTGGGGCTTTCTCCCCACTTAAAATTCTTGATGAGAGATTTCCTCTCTACATCTTCTTCCTCCAGTTTGTTTAAGTCCGATTGAGGGATTTTCGGCTTATCCTGGGGTAAGACATCTTTTTGCACTCTCCGCATAGTGGCCATTGTAAAACAGTTAAGTGAAGCTTGTCCGTGAAAAGGGGCTTCCCATTCCCTTTGGTCCACTTTATCAAATTTATTTTTCTTTTTATTATCAGGCCTAATTTTGCCCCGTGGCGTGTCCAGGTCCTGATCAATGTTCCCACTTGTGGGTGTTCCCTCATGTGCTATGCTACACCTCTCTACAAAATTCTCAATGTCCCACCTTGCCTTGGGCCAATAATAATTGTGAGCCACCTTTTGGATGATGGTACCTATTTTCTCATGGTCCCCATCTGGTTTCACATGTAGGCTCCTTATTAAGTCTGCCCTATATCTTTTAGGAAGTACCAGCTGTCCCTGACCTTTGGATCTAGCTCCAGTCTTCCTATACATTAACTTGTTTTTCATGTAAAAATCTCCCTTGCTTGGAGTAGTATGACAAGTTGACAACTTCCTGTAACAAGGCTTGAGGGTCTTATCCCCAGCCTGTGCCTTCCTCAACTCTTCTGGAGTGGTATTTAACATAATATCCTCCTCCTTTCTTGAGGTTGACCTGACCTGAAGGGTGGCCATATACACAGGTTTCCTTCTACAATGGTCAGTGTCATGATTGTTCATCTTACAATTTTTACACCACCTTTTCCCTTGGTTGAAAGATTTTCTTTCATCATATTTCCTTTCATCGAATGTGGGGTTTTATTTTTATTGTCATAATGTGGCCTATCAAATTGGTGCTTACCTTTGTTTTGATCTCTAGGATCAAATTTATTAAAGTTCTGTGGTGCCCTAAAATTATCCACCTGTTTCTTTTTATTACCTGATACCTCTGCCTGAGCTGCTTGATACCTTTCTGCAACATTTAGCAACTCACCCAGCCTCTCTGCACCTTGTTCCATGAGAAACTTTCTCAGGTCTGGAGCCATGGACTCTCTTAATTGTTCTATAAGGACCATTTCCTTAAGATCTTGGGTTTTCCCCAGAGAAGTCCATTTCTCCAAGTATGTCTCTATTCGTGCAGAGAACTGGTGATAGGTTTCACCTGACAGTAGTTTAGCATTCCTAAATTTTTTTCCTATAAAATTCTGCGTTCTTTTCATATCTTAACAAAAGAGCCTGCTTTAGCATGTCATAATTTTCCTGATCACCTCTGCTCATTTTGGCAAAAACTTCATAAGCTGCCCCACGAAGCCCTTGAGATAACTTTAAGCTCCACCTTTCTCTCTCTAACCCATATGTGGTAGCTAATAGTTCATATCTATTTAGATAGCTCTCAATATCATCGTCTTTCTCAACAAAATGATCTAAATGAAAGTTCATAGCTGAGGTTGAGGCTCCCTGGCTAGCAGTGGCATCAGAGGCAAAGGGACTGGCACCATTTTCAGGAGCATGGCCTTGAAACTCAAACTCCCTTAGTCGTAACTCATGTTCCCTTTGTAATCTCTTCTCCTCCTTTTCTGCTTCCCTCTCTGCAGTCAATCTTCTTTCCTCTCTTTCTGCAGCTAATTTCTTCTCTTCTCTTTCTGCCTCCAATTTCTTCTCTTCTCTTTCTGCCTCCAATTTCTTAGCCTCAGCCTCAATCTGCAACCTCTTAATCTCTTTTTCAGCCTCTAATTTTCTTTCGGCCTCCTTTTCTAATCTTCTTTCTTCCCGTTTAATATATTTGTCACATTCCGTAGTGACATAGGAAATCATAACTTGCCCGTCCATTCCTAACTCTTTAGCAGTCTGTACAGCGGCAGATCTAAATTTGGCCAAGTCAGCCATTCTAACTCAAGTAGATCTACTAAGGTTCTAAGACAATTCTACTTTAATTAAGGTAATTATTAAATAATTTTTACTGTTGGAACAACCTATCACTGCAAAATCTCCTCTTACTTATTGATACTCTCTTAGTGATGTTCCTAACCTCAATTAAGACCAGTAATACAATCTTGAATTTATATCCTACTGCTAATTTTTATTCCTGGAGTTAGTTAATATATGCTGTATGAGATTCCTATATATATCAACTACAAATCCCGGACAAGCCTACCAATTAATGTGGTGAGTTGGGACTTAAATATAGTATAAAGTACTGAGTGTACTGACTGAGATCAGCTGTGAAGGTATCTGATGTTAATAGGTTTGGTGTGTAATTCAGATGACCTTACTTGCTGCCACATTTATATCTCAATCAAACTAATTCTTAATCAATATGAATGTTGGCTTCGTTAAGTGTCTAGGGTAATGCAAAAGTGAGTGTGTGGAATAACCTCAATACAAAACATATACCAACCAATATTTACTTCTAAGATAAAATCAACTAACTCCAGCGGTTAAGTTTTATAATGAAAAATTTTCTGTTAACCTTTATTGGTCCTGAGCCTAAATGTTCTTTTGGCCAGGACTTTAGTCATTGATAATCAGTTTGATGGAATCATATATATTTACAAATATATATATGCAATTATTTACAAGCAATAGACCATGTGTCCATAATACATGAAATCAATCTTCAACTGGGTATTTTTTTTCTTCTATCTAATTACTTGTTCCTTGAAGCTGGTAAGGGATATACATCATTCCAATTGTTCTCTTTATCACTCTTATGGACTCTGTTGTACTGTTTTTAGTTTTGGAGGAAAAGTTTATTCACTTGAGGAGATTGTCCTAGAAAATATGCAGTAATGATAAGTTGCTCCAGGCCAGATATATAACTTATCTGTGCCTGGGATTCATAATGATTGCAGTCTATTTGGCCACACGCTTCAGGTCCTCTGGTCTACAATCTCTCTCTTAACAGCTGTTGTCAGAGATGACTTGATCTAGTGCTGAATATTTCTGACAGCATCAGCCAAGTACCAGCAGGAAACCCCTGTCAAAGCAAGTATGATCCTGTCTTAATATCAAACTAATTTCTCCAATTTTACCTGTAAACATGCATGTAATAAAAAGAACATGGTCAGCTCTTTCTGACAACTAAGCTTCTCCACTTTCATGTGATGGAACCAATAGTACCAGTTTTCTTTTTCATTTTTCCCTTAAGGAGACAACATCTCTGTCATTCCAGCCATACTTTACCATGCAATAAGATAGGTGTAATGTTTCAGCATGATCATCATATATATATATATATATATTGATAGTTCTCACTTTCTCAAATGGTCCATGGTATAATATATCAACAACTAGGCCATGCCCAAGCCTGCCATGGAACCATTTAGTTACAACCTTTTGTCATGGCCTTTTCTTATACACAACCAATTTTTCAAATTAAAATAAAATCAATAAAATCAATCTTACCACATAGAAAGGAAATAACACAGGTTACGACGAATAAGGCACTAGATAATGGCACATATCTAGATCTGCCCACTGTTTCAGACTGCTTTCGGTCGATATAATTTATAAACCACAGCACAGATCTGCCATCGCTCCTGCTCTCATGAAAATCTTTTGAAACTGGCAACGAGCAGCGTACTATTTCGTTCAATTCAAATGCTTCGACCAATCGCTCAGAGCCTAACTATATTTTGAATGAATTTAAAAAAAAAATGTATCCCATTTACTACGCGTTACTATCAACAACTAGATTCGTATCTATAGTTTAGCCAATCACACCTCGGCTTGCTTTAAATTCTAGCCAATCTTTTACTCCGTACTATTTCAGCTTTCGTTCCTCTACGTGTTTTCAAACAACATCATGCCATTTTATCACTGTCGATTTGAAAAAAAGCTAGTGCTTGTGGCCTTACACGCGTGATGGTAGTAATTGTATATCGCGAGACTGTGGTAGTATTGCCTGCGTTCCGGCTTTCAGCCCCTCCCTTTTCTTTCTATCCTTAGTCCATCTGTCTTTCGTTTTTGGTAACATAGGGTATAAAATGACATGAATGGAATTTTAAATCTAGGTCATCTTGCGTATCTAAAGGTTTTTCTTAGAAATGGAGTACACATTTTATTGTGTTGGGGAAACGCGTGTATGCTGCAGAAGGCTTTTACTATCAACGTGAAACGTTACAATTTGCAGACGAAGGAGAAAACAAGGGGATTTCGAGTACAGTCATTGTGACAGCACTGTTCTTTACCATTCTTCTTTCCTTTTATTGAATTTATTTGTTAGGCTTTACACTTATTTTTTAATTTATATATGTGGATTAGAATTTCTCACGACAGACATACGCATGTGCAGAACTGGCTCAGACAGACAGGAAATGATCCAAGGCATACAAGAGACACTACAGGCGGTTTCTAAGTGGTGTGAGGAAAGCGGATCAAAGTCAATCCCAACAAGGCCTGTATGATGTGGTGCTCTTTGAACAACTCCATAGTGAAAGTAGACCTTCCAGATATCACTTTCAATGGGCAGAACATTGAAAGGCAAGACAGGCTGAAGTATCTGGGAGCAATTTGATCGTGGGCTATCGTTCAAGTATCATGTCGAACTGATCATACAGAAGTGCAAGCGAGGGCTGGCAACCTTAAAAACAATGGCTGCTGCGCGCCTGGAACAGAGACTATTGTTTCTCCCGTATCATCAGCTCGTGATTTCAGTAATCGAGTGCGGGCTAGGAATACTCACGATCTCAGTGTCACAATGTGAACGACTGGAACACATTAAAAATGAAGGAATGCGACTAGTTTTGGGCTGTACGGATGATACCCCCATTGTGAAAATGAGATACATGCTCGGATTGCTGTCGATTAGATCCAGATACGTAATGGTCCAGGCAAAAGCCAATATGCGGGTAACCACCGACAAAAGACACCCCCTACACGAGAACGTAGCTGACACCAAAGAATCAAGAGGGTGATGCCATAGATGGCACAGGCAGAGGCTACGGTTAGTCAGGTGACCAGGGTTGAAAATGTATCCATAGGGGAAGAGTGGAGTAAGTCAGGGGAGAACTGGATAAACTACCAGCAGGTCATCATTAGCCTTGGCAGAGAGTGCAGATCTTGGGGCAATGGAAAAGCAGAGCTGGAGATTAATCAGCTGATAAGTGATCATACTGGGGATGATGACGCCATTGTGTACACTGATGGGTCTGTAGTGCGTGGTGAGAAATCAGGATGGTGCTTCTCTGCAAGAATAAAGGGCAGGGTCGTCGCTGAACAGAGTGGAGCCTACATAACAACAACCTCCAGCATGAGAATGGAGGTAGAGGCAGTTACTGCAGCACTGAGGTGGCTGTCTGAAACTCCATCAACCAGGTCAGTTATATTGTCAGACTCTCAAGTAATGCTTCGGAAAGTTCAGAACGGATGGCTGCGGCAGGAATGGAAAACATCAATAGAATCCTCAAGTGTTGAAGAACTGGTGTGGATCTACTGTCCTGGTCATGCAGGGGTACGTGGCAATGAGAGAGCTGACAGACTGGCCTCGAGAGCACCCATAGTGGGGACACTGGACATGGATAAGGGAGAGATACTAAGGGCAATTAATGATCGCCTGCTGGATAATGACACTGCAATGGTGACTCAACAAGGCTGAGACTGTTGGAGTTTGGCATCAAACTTGGGACTAGCAGAAATGGACGTGAGAGAGGATGCATCCGTCGTATGTACAACCAGCGTGCTACAGGTACAATTAGCATTCATACTCTTCGACATTTGCTGAGGGAGACTGGGCACCTATGGGTTTGTCTGAAGTGCAGTGAGGTCGATTCTGATTAACTTTAACAATGTAAAAGAAACCCCATTTTCTGTTAAGGAAGACAAACATGATACGATCAAACACGGCAAAAGGATATAAACAGGGTATAAACTAAGATGTGGTATCTATTTACCAAAATGTAAAGTTAAATAATAGATTTTTGGCGAAGCGAGCTGCGCTCAACCTAGGCACAAGATCCTTCTGTTATATTAGGGTGCAAGTCCAAATATAAAAGAGCAATGGTGATTCTATTAACAAATGTTATTGGTGACAATAAATCAAAGCTGCAAAATGATAATGTTTCAAATAATCAATTAATTCATTACTCAAAGAGTCACGTGACTATTGCGACTGGACTTCGTGAAATACAGCTGAAGATTATCAAAGAAATGAAAGTTTTAATCTCACAAAGGACTAACACGGCACTTGATGTTGACGAATTGGCAGTTATCGGGGCAAAGCAAAAATTGCGCTGACAACAGATTGATAAAATAAAATATGCACAAATGACACAGTCTGGGACAAGCTAACAAACCTCTGGATGATTCCCAGAGCAGTGGAGTCGAAGTGGTGTAGTCGGATGTTTTTTTAATTGGAATCAGAGTCGTAAAACAATGTCCGGACTCCGACTCCGAATTTTATGTCATATGACTAGTAAAAAACTGTAGTCGGAGTCGGACTTCTAAAATTTCAAGAGTCTGAAAATTGTTAGCCGACTCCACAGCCCTGATGAGTCACGTGATCAGTATTTTCTGGTCTGGCCTGTAAGGGAATCCTTATTTATCTGGCTCTGATGTATTATTGCGCGTTAGTACTGTCTGGTTCTGGCACATGAGTACTGAGGTGTACTTTGGCTACCTAGGTCAGTGAGTATGGATGGCTTGGTACGCTGTAAGACTACAGGTGGGACTACCTTTACCTTCACCTATGAGAAAGCTCACAGGCATGTCGCACAAGGCAACTAATGTGAGGTTGTGCACTTCATGTAACACGAATTGCCACAGATACCGCCAGAGCAAGAGCGTGTGAATGCTTGGTGTAGGCCTCCTGCTAATGGCACCAACTGTAGTTGTGGCTCCATGCTCGATAAGGAGCGCCAAAAAACAATAATAATGACGAGAAAGCATAATATATAATTGCATTACTTCGCATCGTATTTTAAAAACCTGAACGCGGCTTTGTATGACGTTGCTTAACTAACATTGCCAAAAATAGATGGCCCCGGGGCGTGGGGGAGGGGGGGGGGGTGGAGATAGGTTTTTTTTTTTTTTTGCGTTCGCCCGCTAATACTCGAGGCGAAATCTCAGGTTATCATTTATGTCTAACCTGACATTGATTTTACGTGAGTATCCCTTTATTTCTTGTACAGAGACAAATGTCCCTCGCCATTCAGGCAAATACTCGCCGATTTCGGAGGTACCCATTGCAGCTGGGTCGGCTCAGGAGCCGCCAGTCCCTGGTCGACGACACTCCTTCAAATGTCCTCGCCAGGTCTCGAGTTAATCCAGTCCAAATCCCGGTCGACGAAAAATCCTCAAATGCCGTCGCCCGGGTTTGTTTAGTTATGTGATTAAATAGTGGTTACATTTTTTTGTAGTTTTAATATTTGTTTTGTCATGAATTTGTGTAATTTTATCATTCTTGTGTAATTTTATAACTCGGTTGTAATTTTATCATTCGTTTTAATTCTCCATTACCCTAGCCATCCTCTAAGGCAAAATGATGTTGCTTTATCATCTTCTGCCGCGTCTGAATCGACGATTTGTTGACTTTTTTATTTATTTTAATTTTAGCGAGGCGCGTTCCGTTCAACCTAGTCGGTTATATTAGGGCGCATGTCCAAATATAAAAGACTTTAAGGTCTGATAATAAGGGACTGCTTTGTTGACATTTGAACTGTGTGCTGGCAGGGGCTAGAGAGGAAGCGGCTGATAGAGGGGAGAGAGGGAGAGAGAGAGGGAGAGAGAGAAATAAGAGTGGTAAATTATCACAGTTAGTTTCATTTCTGTTTGGAGGAGGTTCATCTCTTTAATAAAGCCATCATTTGCCTTTGTCGCTCCCTAGGGAGCATATAACCATCGCTACAGCAGGCTCTTTGCAGGAAATAAAATTGTATTACGTGATAAGCTTGCTGCTCCGCCTACCCCCCCCCCCCCCCCCCCCCCCCCCCCCCCCCCCCGGGGTCGCTGAGGAGACAAAGAAATTATAAAGCTACTCCTCTCTCAGTATGTGGTAAGGGGGCGACTGAGATGTGGTTGTGAATGGGACTGGTGACCTCATCATGTAAAACAAAAGGTAAAAGGTAAAGGATCCCGCTACACGCCCATTGAGGCGTATTGGGAATATAGCCCGTATTTTCTTGACCATCGGCACACTAGGGGTGATGTGGTCAGCATCGCGCCGGCCGCCTTAACCTTCCCAGAAGTTGCTCTGGTACCCAATTGGGGCTGGGTCGACCCGTTTGCGGCCTAAAAAAATCCAACCTCATCTGGGGATCGAACCATGGACAACTGAGCTAGGAAGCCAGTGCACTAAGCACTATGCTACCGCTGCTCATGTAAAACAAATTGATACGGGAATCATCACTACAATAACACATGAATGCCATTATGCAGGCTTGTTGCTAGGTGACCAATTGCAGTTGTGGATCCACGGTATAAAGGGAGAAAAAAAGGAATGATGATCATAATGATGATGATGATGATGATGATGATGATGATGATGATGATAAGGTTGCCAGCCTCCTGGACAAACTCATATTGATCGTCTCTTACTACTGATAAAATACTCTCATGATGTTTGTTTAAGCTTGACAAAATGCCGTCATCTGTTTGTATAAGGAATCGGTTTGAGCCTTTTAATATAATACGATTTTTGAAAAGTCCACCTTGGAAATTAAACACTCCACCGAAAATGACGCACTACATTTTTCTCTACAAATATTCCCTCTATCAAATTTTCCATCTGCAATATTGACTACACGAGCGTAAAGTAAAATTTTAACTCAGTTTCTCTTCATAGACAGTTAATAGCTCACAATTGCCGACGGAAATGGCACTACTGTGTACTCATCTCTCAAAATTTATGTCCTTCTTAGTTTCTTGCACACAACACCCGCTGATGATCGTTTCGTTAGCCCACCCAAGACTGAGGGTGACTAAAGATATAGATCCTGTGCAATCACTGTGCTCCTGCGACGTTCCAGGCAGCTGGATTGACACGACATACGACCAGGTTTGATGACACGAATAAAACCTGTAACAAGTAAAAATAGGGGCTAATTTCTGTCCCCAAGCCCACCTATTTCTATTGTATATGAGATGAGCGTGTCTCAGGTGTCTGCATGTAGGATGAATGACAACATGGCTCAGTATGATTTAGCAATAGCGAGACAAGACATGTGTCTACTTGCAAAACATTCTTTCTGATAAATTAATACATGAATATATCCAATAATATAAATTCAATACATGAATACATCCAATAATATAAATTCCATATATGAATACATCCAATAATATAAATTCAATACATGAATACATCCAATAATATGTACACCTAGGTGTGATACAACCCTCTCCTTCCCCCTATAATATACCAGGCCCTCTCTGACAAGTGCTATTTGCTGGTAACATATCTCCTAACAATATTGTTGTGTTCTGATGATAGGAGTTATATGAGACGAGGACTGATTGGTTATATTTCAGGTTGGAGTTAGTTGAGAAAATAGATTGATGAGTCCTAACAAGGACTGTTTTGGTTATATTTCAGGTTGGAGTTAGATGAGACAATAGATTGATGAGTCCTAACAAGGACTGTTTTGGTTATATTTCAGGTTGGAGTTAGATGAGACAATAGATTGATGAGTCCTAACAAGGACTGTTTTGGTTATATTTCAGGTTGGAGTATCGTCTTCAGCAATCATACCAGGAAAGACAATCATTATCCCTACTTCCCCAAGATACAATCAGTAGCCTGATACATTTATAGTGAACCAAAATATATTAAATATATACAGGTGTAGGTAGTATAAATGACACACAACAAATACCAACATTATATACCTGCTGTAGGCCTATTTTCCTACAAGTATAGTAAATATATATAAGATTTAAACAGGCCAGGTTTTGACTCGACTAGTGACGCAGTCTGCCAGGTCAATGCACGCAGGTAAGCAATAAATCAAGGTTGACAGCTTCTCTTCCTCAGTCGGTCGTCTATCTGGCTTCGTGTGGTGTTGTGTGATTATGAATAAAATCTACCCGTATATAAAGGTAGATGTGGGAACTTTTACTGCTAAAGGAACGCTTTTGATAGGTTCACGTCGTGGCAAGCTGATTGGCTAAAGGCGGTTTAGTACCATGCTCCGTACAGCCTAATTTTATTATGTTTTTTCCGCCATATTGGGTGACAAGATGGCCCCGACCGAGATTCGAAAAACAGGGCTTAAACCTAATTTTATTCTGTCTCAGAGACTGGTGAACGGTGCTCGTTGATTGGTTGAAGCAAATTTGTATCTCGACATAGTGATAAACAAAGTAGTGGGTTTACACACTCGTTTCGCGACATAGCCCCACCCTTTCCTCGCTTTGACCTGTCATAGCTGACATGTAAACACTTGCTGTAGTTAATCATTTTGCGTCTGTCCTTCCAGAGTAGTAGGGTGTCGACTTAAAAAATCAGCTCCTACATTGTCTCATCCCGGAATGTAATTCACGGTAAAGGAATAAGGCACCAGAAGCAGACTCCACCTTAACAATCTCGAATTTAACTTTCTAGAGGCAGCCAAGAATGTTAAAGGCTGGTGATCGCTTTGGACAATGAAGTGTGTCCTATACAGGTAAGGTGAAAATTTGTCGATGGACCAAATTATAGCCAAACATTCTTTCTCTATGGTCGAGTAATTCAACTCAGCTGCATTCAGCTTCCTTCTGGCGTAGGCGACGGGTAAAAGTTCCTCCGGCTGGGCTTTTGATTGCTGCAAGAGAGTTGCACCAATACCTATACTGCTAGCGTCCGTCCTTAATACAAATTCCTGTGTGATATCGGGTAGCGTAAGGATGGGTTTGCTGGTGAGTTTTGCTTTTAGCTCTGTGTAAGCTTTTTCACAATCAGCATTCCATTGGATTTTGTCAGGCTGGCCTTTCTTCGTTAAGTTAGTTAATGGCGCACACAGAGAGTTAAAGTGGGGTATGTACTTCTGATAGAACCCACATAATGACACGAATGATCTCACATCTTTCTTCGTTTGAGGTCTGGGTGCCTTTTTAACTTCTCTATATTCTTTGTGTCAGGAGACATATGACCTGTAGAAATAGTGTGACCTAGGAATTCCAACTCCTTACAACCGATATAGCACTTGGTTGGACGTGCAGTCAATCCAGTGGCTCTCAGTCTATCAAACAACATGGAGAGCGCTTCTATATGCTCTTCAAATGTGTTTGTAGCAACGAGAATGTCATCCATAAAGTTAGTGATATGGGGATTTTGTAGAGGTTCCAACAATTTCCTCATCATTCTTGAAAAGATACTTGGAGCATTTTTCAGTCCAAAGGGTAGTACATTAAACTCGTAGTGTCCGTCTGATGTACTAAATGCCAGCATTTTCCTAACTTCTGGTTTCACTGGTATTTGGTAGTATCCCTTGCTTAGATCTACCTTCGATAAATACCTAGCCTTACTCAGTGTAGAGAACAGCTGGTTGGTGTCAGGTAATGGGTCCACCTGAGATTCTGTGATCGCATTTAGCTTCCTGTAGTCAATGCATAACCTGTGTTCACCACTCGGTTTTCTTAATAGCACCACACTTGAGCTATAGGGAGAGTCTGACTTCGAGATAATGTTCTCCTTCAACAGATAATCAACTTCCTCCCTTAGTGCTTGAGCTTTCGCATAGGGTATAGGGTATGTTCTCATGCATACTGGTGTAGGGTCTGTAACCTTCATGTTATACTCTAACAGATTCGTACGACCTGGCTTATCTGTGAGCACATCAGCATGGGTTTCCAACACTTTCTGAACCATCTTCTTCTGCTCTTGAGTTAAATGTTCACTAATGTTTACTTGAACATACTCCTCTGTAGTTGTGAGTAGATATTCCATTGAGTGAAGTGGTTCACCGTGCATTTCTGTTGCTATGGCTAGGGTCATGATATGTGCAACTTCTGATGATTCCTTGTCATAGTATTTTTTAAGAAGATTGACATGATATACCTTCTCTTTTCCTTTCTTGTCAATCTTATAATTGGTCCTGGAAAGTTTTTCCAGTATGACATAGGGTCCCTGCCATCCAATCTGCAATTTATTATTGCTGCTTGGCAACAGTAATAACACCTTTTCACCCACCTCCAGTTCCCTATCCTTTGCTTTTTTGTTGTAGGACGCAGCATGCTTTCTCCTGGCCTGTCTTAAGTTCTCATTGGCCAGTTTGCAACCTGCTTTTAATCGAGATGTCAACTCGTTGACGTACTGTTATGAGGAAGTCACTGTTTCCTCTGCTTTTTCATCAGTCCATGTCCGCAGCAATGCTTCCAGTGGACCTTTTATTGGTCTTCCAAACAACAATGTAGCTGGAGCCAATCCAGTTGAATTGTGGGGTACTTCCCTATATGCAAATAGTGCAGCAGGTAAGTATGTATCCCAAGTATCAGGTTTTTCCCTAGCCAACTTTCCTAGGATTGAAATTAGCGTACCATTGAACCGCTCTACTTGACCGTTCCCTTGGGCATGGTAGGGACTACAATGATAGTGCCTGGCTTGAAATATCCTGAATACTTCTTGTGTTAGCTTTCCCTTAAACTGAGACCCATTGTCAGTCAATATCTGATGCGGGAAACCTAATCGGATGAATATTGTCAACAGGGCCTCTGCCACATGCTTTGAATCTATAGCTGACATGGCCACTGCTTCTCCCCACATAGAGCAAGTATCAACCAAGGTTAAGATGTAAGCATTTCTCTTCTTGGTCCTAGTGAGGGGTCCAACAATATCCATTGCAACACGTTCAAAAGGGGTTCCCATAATGGGCATTTCTCCCAGTGTTGCTGATGCAGTCCTATGCTTAGGAGCTACTCTTTGGCATTCTGGACAGGATCTTACATATCTCTTTATGTCTTCTGTGATTCCTGGCCAGAAGTAGTGACAGGCTATCCTTTGTCCAGTGGCCCCTATTCCCGTATGTCCACTGAAGGGTATAGCATGTCCTAGCGTCATTACCTTCTCCCTGTAAGATTTTGGCACTGCTAGCTGTCCATGCCCTGTAGGTCCTGTTCCAGCTTTTCTATAGAGTAGGCCATTCTTCATGTAAAAGTCTCCTTTCTCTGAAGGGTTATGTGCTTTAGGTAATTTGCCAAAACAAGGCTTCAAAGTGCTGTCTGCTGCTTGAGCCTTTTTCATCTCTTCTGGATGAGTATTGATAGGATTTTCCTCCATTTTCCTGGAGCTTTCCCTGGTCTGGACTGTTGCCATAACTACATGTTTTATAGGTTCTCCAAGGAAAACATACCTACACCCCAAAATCAAAGGGTAAATAGGGTCGTCCATCACTGCTGCTTTGATTTCTCCTTCCACATAGCGAGATCTTATGTTGATTCGGGCTATGGGTAATGTCATGGTTCTTGCTCCCTTGATCGGTCCTCTGATTTCCACTGTTTCTGTGGTTATCTGGTCAGGACTCACTAGAGAAGAGCACACAACTGAATCAAATTCCAATCCTTCTCATATAAACACAGTACTTAAGTGCCATTCACGGTCACTTCCTCACAAACAGGGGGATGATGGAAGTCTTTCTGACTTACTGCCAGTTCCTTCCATCCCGGCTTCCCTGTTGTAAGACATGCAGCATAATGAGGAGGATTCTTCCTTTTGCAGTCCGCAGTATTGTGAATACTCATTAGACAAGTTTTACACCACTTTCCTTCCTTCCGGTAAGGTGTCTTATCCGATCTTAGAGGGTTTTTGTCCTTTTGGTCAAATCTTCGTTTGTTCCTTGTGGTATGGTCTTTTTGTTCATATTTGGTATAGTTTTGTGATGATTTGAAGTTTTCACCCTGCTTTTTCTTATTCCCTAATAATTCTGCCTGAGCTGCTTGATATCTCTCAGCAACAGTTACAATATCTCCCAATCTCTCTGCTCCTTGTTCCATGATAAACTTCCTCATTTCTTGAGGCATTGACTCTTTCAATTGATCCATCATTACCATTTCTTTCAGATCCTGACACTTTCCTAAAATACTCAATTTTTCCAAGTAAGTTTCCAATCTAGCAGAGAATTGGTGATAGTTTTCTCCATGAAAATTCATGGCCCCACTTGAGGTGCTCTGGCTGGAGCTACTCTCAGAGTGAGGTGAGCTACCACCATTATTGCCAGTAGTTGCCTGAATTTCGAGCTCTTTTAATCTCAATTGATGGTCTCTCTCTGCTTGTAATTTCCGTTCCTCAGAGTTAATTTTCTTTGCCTCATTTTCAGCCTCCAATTTCTTGACTTCAGCTGCTAATTTCCTTTCTTCAACTTGTAATCTTTTGTCTCCTCTCTCAGCTTCCAGTCTTTTGGCTTCTCTTTTAGCTTCCAGTCTTTTGTCTTCTCTCTCAGCTTCCAGTCTTTGGCTTCTCTTTCAGCTTCTACTTGCAATTTCCTTTCCTCTCTACCCATGTGTTTGTCAACTTCTGTTGTGACATACTGAATAAGAGCATCACCTGTCATATTTAATTCCTTACCCATCTGCATGACCGCAGTCCTGAACTTCACTAGATCAGCCATGGCGTTACTTAGAGAGGGTATGTAAATGTACTATATCCAAATATTTGTAATTAAACTTAATTAATTTAATGAACAAATAATTTCCGTGCAACTTTGTGAGCATTAACTATTTACTGAGTACTAAATGGTACTCCTCCCAAGAAAACAAAAATAATTCTATTTATGAATTTCATTCAAAAATTAGTTTCTTTAGTTATCTATGGGTGGCACAAGATAGAGTTAGTAGACAGATGAATAGACCAAGTATGGCTCAAGATATATAGAAATATCACAGGAACGAGCCCCCAGTGTTGCGTGAGGTTTTTATGGCTCTAGGATCAGTATAGTACTGACAGTTACAGAAATAGAATTTCTGTAGAAAATGGTGAAGTCCCAGTGTCTGAGAGAACTACTGGTATCACAAATTAGTTACGGCTGTGAATGATCTGATCTCGAAAAAATTAGTAGAGAGGAGACAGTCATAAATTGCCACCCCCGCTGTGTAACTAACTGTGATATTAAAAAACAAGGAAACAAGATTTTACTTAACAATTATTAAAAAATTGACAAGTCGTTCAAATACAATTTCCTTATTATTTATTTAGTATAAACACTATCTACTCTTGTGCTGAAGGGCGAATGTTGAAAAATGGAATGTAATGGATTTGTAAGTTTACAAATGATTTACAAATATATATATACACTTGTATATTACAAGTCTTCCAATTATAGGAACAAAAAAAGTTATATTAGCTGTGCTGTTACTCAGTTATAGTAAATGTATCAGCTGTGCTGTTAATTACGTATATATATATATATATATATATATATATATATATATATATATATATATATATATATATATATATATATATATATATATATATATATATATATATATATATAATTTATCCGCTATGATCTTATTATTGTCTCTTGCTACGCTAACTCAGTTTCTCTTCATAAACAGTTAATAGCTCACAATTGCCGACGGCAATGGCACTACTGTGTACTCATCTCTCAAAATTTATGTCCTTCTTAGTTTCTTGCACACAACACCCGCTGATGATCGTTTCGTTAGCCCACCCAAGACTGAGGGGGACTAAAGATGTAGATCCTGTGCAATCACTGTGCTCCTGCGACGTTCCAGGCAGCTGGATTGACACGACATACGACCTCAGGTTTGATGACACGAATAAAACCTGTAACAAGTAAAAATAGGGGCTAATTTCTGTCCTCAAGCCCACCTATTTCTATTGTATATGAGATGAGCGTGTCTCAGGTGTCTGCATGTAGGATGAATGACAACATGGCTCAGTATGATTTAGCAATAGCGAGACAAGACATGTGTCTACTTGCAAAACATTCTTTCTGATAAATTAATACATGAATATATCCAATAATATAAATTCAATACATGAATACATCCAATAATATAAATTCCATACATGAATACATCCAATAATATAAATTCAATACATGAATACATCCAATAATATGTACACGTAGGTGTGATACAACCCTCTCCTTCCCCCTATAATATACCAGGCCCTCTCTGACAAGTGCTATTGGCTGGTAACATATATCCTAACAATATTGTTGTGTTCTGATGATAGGAGTTATATGAGACGAGGACTGATTGGTTATATTTCAGGTTGGAGTTAGATGAGACAATAGATTGATGAGTCCTAACAAGGACTGTTTTGGTTATATTTCAGGTTGGAGTTAGATGAGACAATAGATTGATGAGTCCTAACAAGGACTGTTTTGGTTATATTTCAGGTTGGAGTATCGTCTTTAGCAATCATACCAGGAAAGACAATCATTATCCCTACTTCCCTAAGATATAATCAGTAACCTGATACATTCATAGTGAACCAAAATATATTAAATATATACAGGTGTAGGTAGTATAAATGACACACAACAAATACCAACATTATATACCTGCTGTAGGCCTATTTTCCTACAAGTATAGTAAATATATATTTACCCTCTAAGATTTAAACAGGCCAGGTTTTGACTCGACTAGTGACGCAGTCTGCCAGGTCAATGCACGCAGGTAAGCAATAAATCAAGGTTGACAGCTTCTCTTCCTCAGTCGGTCGTCTATCTGGCTTCGTGTGGTGTTGTGTGATTATGAATAAAATCCGCCCGTATATATAGGTAGATGTGGGAACTTTTACTGCTAAAGGAACGCTTTTGATAGGTTCACGTCGTGGCAAGCTGATTGGCTAAAGGCGGTTTAGTACCATGCTCCGTACAGCCTAATTTTATTATGTTTTTTCCGCCATATTGGGTGACAAGATGGCCCCGACCGAGATTCGAAAAACAGGGCTTAAACCTAATTTTATTCTGTCTCAGAGACTGGTGAACGGTGCTCGTTGATTGGTTGAAGCAAATTTGTATCTCGACATAGTGATAAACAAAGTAGTGGGTTTACACACTCGTTTCTCGACAGGGATCGTCTTTTCTTTGCCTTTACCAGAGGGGGAGAACCTATTTGATTAATTTCTTCTTTTGCAATTTTGTCTGTAAACCATGATCTAGTGATATATATGCTTATTGTTGGGATCTTTTATTGATAATAAACTTTATTAAACCTTTAGTTATCGTGTCGGTCAACCCCTATCCATTATATGTTATTCATAGTTTGTTTTCACGTTCGTGCATATTTGTCACAGAATTGTGTGCATGTGAGTGTAGTGTAACTTGTATTTCGTACAAGGAGAGAAAGTGCGTCTGATTTAAATTTAGTCGTCCAGATAGGCTGGATTAGATAAATTATTCCATCCAGAGACTGTCCTTTCTCTTACACGATCACCTCGTGATAAAACTATTTCTTACCCCTTACTTTCACATTGTCATCACTATCACCTCTGCTTAGACAGGACTATAAACATCTATTACCTATCTGATAAAATCTACGACAGCCATCCATGACATCCCTCTCTTTATTCTTGCTCCCGTAATGTCAGCTATGTTACCATGCAGATGGTGCCGTTTGTCTGTGGATACTCGCATATAGGCGTTTGCTTGGGCCACCGCATATCTGGATTTAATCGACAGCACTCCAAGCATATATCTCATTGTCGCAATGGGGGTATTTCGCGTAGAGCCCAAGACTATGCGCATCCCTTCATTCTGTATGCGTTCTAGTCGTTCACATTGTGTTACTGACAGCGTGAGTATTACCAGTCCATACTTAATGACTGATATGACTAACTTGATAAAGAAGAAATAGTAATCTCTGCTCCAGACGTGCCGTGGCCATTATTTTCAGGGCCGCTAGACCTCTCCTGCATTTCTATGTGATTTGCTCAACATGGTACTTATACGAGAGCCCGCGATCAAATGTAGCTCCAAGGTGTTTCAGCTTTTCTTGCCTTTCAATTTTCTGTCCGTTGAGAGTAATATCTGGGAGGTCTGCTTTCACAATGGAGTTGTTCAAGGAGCACCACATCACGCAGGCCTTGTTGGGATTGACTTTGGAGCCAGTTTCCTCGCACCATTTAGACACTTCCTGTAGTGTCCCATGTATGCTATTAACCATTTGTTGTCGGTTAGAGCCAGTTCTGTAAATGAGTATACCGGCAAAGATACAAGTTACAAATAGGCTGCACTTATTAGAAATTCCAAATGCCGTGAAAACAAACATATTTTTTTCAAGGTAGATCTTTAGGAAACTCAAAGTATCTAAAGTAGAACCACACTGCTTCTGTATTGCCTGTAGTTGGTGTTGGCTTACCTTAGTACTTTCCGTTATATGCAATATGATATCGCGCACAAGACTTGAAACTAGATGTATTTTAATATCTGTATTTGAGAAAATGAGTATGTGTGGGTAAATATGTGTGTCGCGCGTGTGCGTTACAAGTTAAGAATGTGTTGATGAATGGGTGTGCAGGTGTAATGATGTCTGAATGTGTTGGGGGATGTATGTGTAGTTATGATGATATATGTGCATGTTGGTATAAGTGTGTGTGGGTATGATGATGTTCATGTATATTGGTGGATGCTTGAATTTGGATTGGAGGGGTGGGGATGTTGTTGTGAGTAAAAATAGAGAACAAAATTCGTGGGCGGCGTTGTTTTGTGATCTAGATGACAGACACGCTGCCTGTAATTTTTCTTCTTCTTCTTCTTTTTCCTCGTCGTTCGCTCTCAAACAACCACATCTATCTCTCCTGGTAAAGCTGGCAGTCCGTCTCAGGTCTCTGTCATCACCATACAGTTTCTTCCTCAATGTGATTTTTCTGATCCACAGTATCATTGTATATTTCAAGTTTTTTATTGACATATGAGAACATATACTGCCTTGTAATGCTATCATCTGGTTTGTAAACAGTAAATTAATATTAGACAAACATAAAGGTATGTTTTCAGGCACTCGTAAGAAATAAAGAAGTAGAACACTTGGACAACAGAAAAACAACAGACGTGAGTGGCTTACCCAGGGTTCGAACCCCGTACCTTCCGTACGACAACTCCGCCTAGCTATCAAGCGAATCACACTGACCCCACGGCCAGCTAGGCATCCCCAAAAAAGGATGCTTTGCTGACTATATATCAGTACGAAACACACAAGATAACACCGGAAGTATACAGTGGGCAACTCAGCCCCTTAATGACGCAATCACTTCTGTTGTTCTCCTATTAACAGTATGTGTCAGTCCAAACAAGACAAAGACCTTGATACTGGGTCCAGTAAATAGTAGAAGACTTAAGGACAGTAGTATAGAACAGAGGGTAGGTTTCTGGTATTGTATAAACATAAAAAACACATAAGGAAGGGAAACCCGAGGCCTGTAAACAGTAAATTAATATTAGACAAACATAAAGGTATGTTTTCAGGCACTCGTAAGAAATAAAGAAGTAGAACACTTGGACAACAGAAAAACAACAGACGTGAGTGGCTTCCCAGGGTTCGAACCCCGTACCTTCCGTACGACAACTCCGCCTAGCTATCAAGCGAATCACACTGACCCCACGGCCAGCTAGGCATCCCCAAAAAAGGATGCTTTGCTGACTATATATCAGTACGAAACACACAAGATAACACCGGAAGTATACAGTGGGCAACTCAGCCCTTTAATGACGCAGTCACTTCTGTTGTTCTCCTATTAACAGTATGTGTCAGTCCAAACAAGACAAAGACCTTGATACTGGGTCCAGTAAATAGTAGAAGACTTAAGGACAGTAGTTTAGAACAGAGGGTAGGTTTCTGGTATTGTATAAACATAAATAACACATAAGGAAGGGAAACCCGAGGCCTGTAAACAGTAAATTAATATTAGACAAACATAAAGGTATGTTTTCAGGCACTCGTAAGAAATAAAGAAGTAGAACACTTGGACAACAGAAAAACAACAGACGTGAGTGGCTTACCCAGGGTTCGAACCCCGTACCTTCCGTACGACAACTCCGCCTAGCTATCAAGCGAATCACACTGACCCCACGGCCAGCTAGGCATCCCCAAAAAAGGATGCTTTGCTGACTATATATCAGTACGAAACACACAAGATAACACCGGAAGTATACAGTGGGCAACTCAGCCCTTTAATGACGCAATCACTTCTGTTGTTCTCCTATTAACAGTATGTGTCAGTCCAAACAAGACAAAGACCTTGATACTGGGTCCAGTAAATAGTAGAAGACTTAAGGACAGTAGTATAGAACAGAGGGTAGGTTTCTGGTATTGTATAAACATACATAACACATAAGGAAGGGAAACCCGAGGCCTGTAAACAGTAAATTAATATTAGACAAACATAAAGGTATGTTTTCAGGCACTCGTAAGAAATAAAGAAGTAGAACACTTGGACAACAGAAAAACAACAGACGTGAGTGGCTTACCCAGGGTTCGAACCCCGTACCTTCCGTACGACAACTCCGCCTAGCTATCAAGCGAATCACACTGACCCCACGGCCAGCTAGGCATCCCCCAAAACGGATGCTTTGCTGACTATATATCAGTACGAAACACACAAGATAACACCGGAAGTATACAGTGGGCAACTCAGCCCTTTAATGACGCAATCACTTCTGTTGTTCTCCTATTAACAGTATGTGTCAGTCCAAACAAGACAAAGACCTTGATACTGGGTCTAGTAAAAAGTAGAAGACTTAAGGACAGTAGTATAGAACAGAGGGTAGGTTTCTGGTATTGTATAAACATAAATAACACATAAGGAAGGGAAACCCGAGGCCTGTAAACAGTAAATTAATATTAGACAAACATAAAGGTATGTTTTCAGGCACTCGTAAGAAATAAAGAAGTAGAACACTTGGACAACAGAAAAACAACAGACGTGAGTGGCTTACCCAGGATTCGAACCCCGTACCTTCCGTACGACAACTCCGCCTAGCTATCAAGCGAATCACACTGACCCCACGGCCAGCTAGGCATCCCCAAAAAAAAGATGCTTTGCTGGCTATTTATCAGTACGAAACACACAAGATAACACCGGAAGTATACAGTGGGCAACTCAGCCCTTAAATGACGCAATCACTTCTGTTGTTCTCCTATTAACAGTACGTGTCAGTCCAAACAAGACAAAGACCTTGATACTGGGTCCAGTAAATAGTAGAAGACTTAAGGACATTAGTATAGAACAGAGGGTAGGTTTCTGGTATTGTATAAACATAAATAACACATAAGGAAGGGAAACCCGAGGCCTGTAAACAGTAAATTAATATTAGACAAACATAAAGGTATGTTTTTCAGGCACTCGTAAGAAATAAAGAAGTAGAACACTTGGACAACAGAAAAACAACAGACGTGAGTGGCTTACCCAGGGTTCGAACCCCGTGACTTCCGTACGACAACTCCGCCTAGCTATCAAGCGAATCACTGACTGACCCCACGAGCCACTAAAGGCATCCCCAAAAAAGGATGCTTTGCTGACTATATACCTTCAGTACGAAACACACAAGATAACACCGGAAGTATACAGTTGTCAACCCAGCTCTTAAATGACGCAATCACTTCTGTTGTTCTCCTTTTAACAGTATGTGTCAGTCCAAACAAGACAAAGACCTTGATACTGGGTCCAGTAAATAGTAGAAGACTTAAGGACATTAGTATAGAACAGAGGGTAGGTTTCTGGTTTGTATAAACATAAATAACACATAAGGAAGGGAAACCCGAGGCCTGTAAACAGTAAATTAATATTAGACAAACATAAAGGTATGTTTTCAGGCACTCGTAAGAAATAAAGAAGTAGAACACTTGGACAACAGAAAAACAACAGACGTGAGTGGCTTACCCAGGGTTCGAACCCCGTACCTTCCGTACGACAACTCCGCCTAGCTATCAAGCGAATCACACTGACCCCAACGGCCAGCTAGGCATCCCCAAAAAAGGATGCTTTGCTGACTATTTATCAGTACGAAACACACAAGATAACACCGGAAGTATACAGTGGGCAACTCAGCCCTTTAATGACGCAATCACTTCTGTTGTTCTCCTATTAACAGTATGTGTCAGTCCAAACAAGACAAAGACCTTGATACTGGGTCCAGTAAATAGTAGAAGACTTAAGGACAGTAGTATAGAACAGAGGGTAGGTTTCTGTATTGTATAAACATAAATAACACATAAGGAAGGGAAACCCGAGGCCTGTAAACAGTAAATTAATATTAGACAAACATAAAGGTATGTTTTCAGGCACTCGTAAGAAATAAAGAAGTAGAACAGGACAACAGAAAAACAACACAACATTTTGAGTTGGGCTTACCCAGGTTTGAACCTCGTATCCGTACGACAACTCCGCCTAGTCTATCAAGCCCTTGCACATTTGGACCCCACGGAGGTTTTAGCTAGGCAACCCCAAAAAAGGATGCTTTGCTGACTATATATCAGTACGAAACACACAAGATAACACCGGAAGTATACAGTGGGCAATGTCCCAGGTTTAATGACGCTCAATCACCCTTCTGTTGTTCTATCCTATTAACAGTATGGTGTCAGCCCGACAAACAAGACAAGTTGTGGACCTTGTTACAGGAACCTCCAGTAAATGACGTATGTGCAATGCCAGACGGATGGTTAAGGACAGTAGTTTACTGCCTGAACAGAGGGTAGGTATCTGTATTGTATAAACATAAATAACACATAAGGAAGGGAAACCCGAGGCCTGTAAACAGTAAATTAATATTAGACAAACATAAAGGTATGTTTTCAGGCACTCGTAAGAAATAAGAAGTAGAACACTTGGACAACAGAAAAACAACAGACGTGAGTGGCTTACCCAGGGTTCGAACCCCGTACCTTCCGTACGACAACTCCGCCTAGCTATCAAGCGAATCACACTGACCCCACGGCCAGCTAGGCATCCCCAAAAAAGGATGCTTTGCTGACTATATATCAGTACGAAACACACAAGATAACACCGGAAGTATACAGTGGGCAACTCAGCCCTTTAATGACGCGATCACTTCTATTGTTCTCCTATTAACAGTATGTGTCAGTTCAAACAAGACAAAGACCTTGATACTGGGTCCAGTAAATAGTAGAAGACTTAAGGACAGTAGTATAGAACAGAGGGTAGGTTTCTGGTATTGTATAAACATAAATAACACATAAGGAAGGGAAACCCGAGGCCTGTAAACAGTAAATTAATATTTGACAAACATAAAGGTATGTTTTCAGGCACTCGTAAGAAATAAAGAAGTAGAACACTTGGACAACAGAAAAACAACAGACGTGAGTGGCTTACCCAGGGTTCGAACCCCGTACCTTCCGTACGACAACTCCGCCTAGCTATCAAGCGAATCACACTGACCCCACGGCCAGCTAGGCATCCCCAAAAAAGGATGCTTTGCTGACTATATATCAGTACGAAACACACAAGATAACACCGGAAGTATACAGTGGGCAACTCAGCCCTTTAATGACGCAATCACTTCTGTTGTTCTCCTATTAACAGTATGTGTCAGTCCAAACAAGACAAAGACCTTGATACTGGGTCCAGTAAATAGTAGAAGACTTAAGGACAGTAGTATAGAACAGAGGGTAGGTTTCTGGTATTGTATAAACATAAATAACACATAAGGAAGGGAAACCCGAGGCCTGTAAACAGTAAATTAATATTAGACAAACATAAAGGTATGTTTTCAGGCACTCGTAAGAAATAAAGAAGTAGAACACTTGGACAACAGAAAAACAACAGACGTGAGTGGCTTACCCAGGGTTCGAACCCCGTACCTTCCGTACGACAACTCCGCCTAGCTATCAAGCGAATCACACTGATCCCACGGCCAGCTAGGCATCCCCAAAAAAGGATGCTTTGCTGACTATATATCAGTACGAAACACACAAGATAACACCGGAAGTATACAGTGGGCAACTCAGCCCTTTAATGATGCAATCACTTCTGTTGTTCTCCTATTAACAGTATGTGTCAGTCCAAACAAGACAAAGACCTTGATACTGGGTCCAGTAAATAGTAGAAGACTTAAGGACAGTAGTATAGAACAGAGGGTAGGTTTCTGGTATTGTATAAACATAAATAACACATAAGGAAGGAAAACCCGAGGCCTGTAAACAGTAAATTAATATTAGACAAACATAAAGGTATGTTTTCAGGCACTCGTAAGAAATAAAGAAGTAGAACACTTGGACAACAGAAAAACAACAGACGTGAGTGGCTTACCCAGGGTTCGAACCCCGTACCTTCCGTACGACAACTCCGCCTAGCTATCAAGCGAATCACACTGACCCCACGGCCAGCTAGGCATCCCCAAAAAAGGATGCTTTGCTGACTATATATCAGTACGAAACACACAAGATAACACCGGAAGTATACAGTGGGCAACTCAGCCCTTTAATGACGCAATCACTTCTGTTGTTCTCCTATTAACAGTATGTGTCAGTCCAAACAAGACAAAGACCTTGATACTGGGTCCAGTAAATAGTAGAAGACTTAAGGACAGTAGTATAGAACAGAGGGTAGGTTTCTGGTATTGTATAAACATAAATAACACATAAGGAAGGGAAACCCGAGGCCTGTAAACAGTAAATTAATATTAGACAAACATAAAGGTATGTTTTCAGGCACTCGTAAGAAATAAAGAAGTAGAACACTTGGACAACAGAAAAACAACAGACGTGAGTGGCTTACCCAGGGTTCGAACCCCGTACCTTCCGTACGACAACTCCGCATAGCTATCAAGCGAATCACACTGACCCCACGGCCAGCTAGGCATCCCCAAAAAAAGGATGCTTTGCTGACTATATATCAGTACGAAACACACAAGATAACACCGGAAGTATACAGTGGGCAACTCAGCCCTTTAATGACGCAATCACTTCTGTTGTTCTCCTATTAACAGTATGTGTCAGTCCAAACAAGACAAAGACCTTGATACTGGGTCCAGTAAATAGTAGAAGACTTAAGGACAGTAGTATAGAACAGAGGGTAGGTTTCTGGTATTGTATAAACATAAATAACACATAAGGAAGGGAAACCCGAGGCCTGTAAACAGTAAATTAATATTAGACAAACATAAAGGTATGTTTTCAGGCACTCGTAAGAAATAAAGAAGTAGAACACTTGGACAACAGAAAAAACAACAGACGTGAGTGGCTTACCCAGGGTTCGAACCCCGTACCTTCCGTACGACAACTCCGCCTAGCTATCAAGCGAATCACACTGACCCCACGGCCAGCTAGGCATCCCCAAAAAAAGGATGCTTTGCTGACTATTTATCAGTACGAAACACACAAGATAACACCGGAAGTATACAGTGGGCAACTCAGCCCTTAAATGACGCAATCACTTCTGTTGTTCTCCTATTAACAGTATGTGTCAGTCCAAACAAGACAAAGACCTTGATACTGGGTCCAGTAAATAGTAGAAGACTTAAGGACAGTAGTATAGAACAGAGGGTAGGTTTCTGGTATTGTATAAACATAAATAACACATAAGGAAGGGAAACCCGAGGCCTGTAAACAGTAAATTAATATTAGACAAACATAAAGGTATGTTTTCAGGCACTCGTAAGAAATAAAGAAGTAGAACACTTGGACAACAGAAACACAACAGACGTGAGTGGCTTACCCAGGGTTCGAACCCCGTACCTTCCGTACGACAACTCCGCCTAGCTATCAAGCGAATCACACTGACCCCACGGCCAGCTAGGCATCCCCAAAAAAAGGATGCTTTGCTGACTATTTATCAGTACGAAACACACAAGATAACACCGGAAGTATACAGTGGGCAACTCAGCCCTTTAATGACGCAATCACTTCTGTTGTTCCCCTATTAACAGTATGTGTCAGTCCAAACAAGACAAAGACCTTGATACTGGGTCCAGTAAATAGTAGAAGACTTAAGGACATTAGTATAGAACAGAGGGTAGGTTTATGGTATTGTATAAACATAAATAACACATAAGGAAGGGAAACCCGAGGCCTGTAAACAGTAAATTAATATTAGACAAACATAAAGGTATGTTTTCAGGCACTCGTAAGAAATAAAGAAGTAGAACACTTGGACAACAGAAAAACAACAGACGTGAGTGGCTTACCCAGGGTTCGAACCCCGTACCTTCCGTACGACAACTCCGCCTAGCTATCAAGCGAATCACACTGACCCCACGGCCAGCAAGGCATCCCCATAAAAGATGCTTTGCTGGCTATTTATCAGTACGAAACAACAAGATAACACCGGA